>JAOVYX010019192.1:0-18882 GCA_035668315.1 Drosera spatulata
TCTTCTTGAAGGTCTTGGGTTCGAATCCCACTAGCCTCAAAATCCATGTTGGCCACGTCCGTTGACTTCGGTCAAAGATTTACCCGATGCTGGTGGAGGGGGTGCCTTGTCAGTGTCCGGGGGATTAGTCGAGGTGTGCGCGAGCTGATCCGGACACTCTCGTCACCGGGAAAAAAAAAAAGTTCCTTTGTTTTCCTTTTAAGTTTTGCCGTTGTGTTTTCGTGGTTGTATGTCAGAGTTGCCAATTATTTCATGGTGTCTGCACTCTTGCCTTCATTGCCTTAATTATCTCATGGAGGTATCAATTGTTTTGTGGTACCTGTGGGGCATTCGACGTTTAAGACTTCAAGTCATCTTTATATTCAAAACGTATCAAGAACAAGTATTTTTGAGTTCGAGATTATGAGATGACTTGCTCTATATGTTCATTATGAGATTAGCTAACAAAGTTCATTATTTCCAGTGTTTCCCACTGCAAATCGCAAATGGGGAAAATGGTTAAAAGCATGGGTTTCACAGGATTGCATTTGACAGCATGGTTTCTATGAAAAGTTCCTTGTTTTTTTTTATTTATTTAAATTTTCATCTTTACATAATTACATGATCATTTAGAGAATTTGTTCTGAATTATGCCCGAAAGTCTGGGTTTCTGATGCACCTAAATTGTCTCTTTGCAAAGGAAGGTATTGCTTTTACTAAACAAGCATTATGAATTGTGAAACTCTCCCATCAACCCAACGAACACCATAACCGTGCCTTTATAATTTTGTTAACAAAGATCAAGATCGATACACTGAAACATCATTCGAGCTCCAGGTAGGAAATATCAGAATCTATTGGGAGTTGTCTCTATTTATGCCAAATATATAAATACATAAGAATATCGCATCTTTCTATTCAAATAATTAAGCTGTATGACAGGATTGGTTCATGTATTGGTTAAGCAGCTGGAAGCAGCATCGAGTAATATCGAGGTCAGAGTTTCTTCTGATTGTTTACGGCAATGTAGCTACAGTCCTGCAGTGTTGCTGAATCTTTTTCGGTTCTTCCTATTCCATAAGAACGTACTAAACACTAATCTCAGATAAACTTGCTACGTAGGATCAAGCATACATAGAATTGCTAGTAGGATCAAGCATGGCAATATACACATGTATGATTAGCGAATCTCTTTTCATTAATGAGTTGGAGGTGACTTTCTACTTCATCACGTGAAAAAGAAAAGCTCACTCTACAACATGTTGTCATATTGAATTTGTATTTTAGTTATTTATGGGCTAAGAGAGGCTTATTTGTTTTTATCAAGATTTCTAATCTGTGTATCACTTGAACTTTAGGAAATATTTTCTTGCTTGCCTCTTCCATACATTGTGGAGGAATTCGCCATAGACTGAACATGGAAGAGTGATCACAAAAATGGTAAAATTGAAGTACGAGCTTGCTTTACAATTTCCTTGCTTTGTAAGGTTATTAGTGAAATTGGCTATGTAGGATCAAGCATCTAAATAGAATCATGTGTTCATTATAGTTATTCATGGGTTAAGAGGCTTATTCGTTTTTATCAAGATATCTAACTTATGCCGTACTTGAATTTAAGGAAATATTTTCACGCTTGCCTCTTCCATGGTTGGGAATTTTTAAGGAAATATTTAAGGAGACCTACCTAGGTTGGAGATTTTTATCCCGTCCCTAACCGGTCCAAGTCCGGATAAAATGGTAAGGATTGTGTGTTACGTAGCCGACAGCCAACACGTAAAAAGTTTCGTTGGATCTCTCAACATGAATATGACGACTTGTGGCGCCGTCGTATTCATGTAACCGACCTCACTTGATGAAATAAAGATTTGATTTGTTGTTGTTGTAATTGTGGATTCAGGGATTCGAGTATTGTGATTTGATTTGCTTGGACTTTGGGATTTTGGTCTGGTTTTGGTTTCTGATTCTCACATGCTGTGGTTTCGGTTTTGAGTGTGTTGAATCTTTGTGATTAGGAGTATCTTGCGCTTCATTCGCTGATGATAGAAAGAATTTTCGTGAAATGGTTTGTTTATTTGATTCCAATCGATTTAGAGATATGAATCACAGGACACTCGACTGAGTTTTGATCATATACAGAAGAAAACTGATGCTCCAGTCAAGTATGAACAAGAACTAAAAGCTCTGGAAAATCTTCTCCAACGCCCGCGCACACGTAATGACCGCAATCAAGCAAGGGGGCTCTTGCCGAAAATTGGGTGGAAGTGTCACGTTACCAACAAGGCAGACAATAGTGTAAAATGGTGGTACATATCCCCTGAAAGGATAAGATATGCTACGCTTTCTGATGTATACGAAGATCTTTTTCTGGGAAAGAAGGGGAAAAAGACTGCAATGGCGCGCACCAAGAGACAAATTCCTAGGCCCTCTCCCATCCTCGATGAAGACAACAACCGAGTATTCAAATTTCCTTCAATCGCATTCCTCTTTGATGTTTCTCTGTGCCCAGATTTGAATAATCCGGCTCTGATGTCTTGTGGTGTATTCTTGATTTTGTGCTCTGGGTTTTTGAAATTTCGTTGTTGGATTTGTGGGCTTTGGTCGAAGTAGGGTTTCTTGTTGTGGGTTCATGATGTCATGATCTGGGCAATTGGTTTTTCGATGTTTGTTCACATGGGCATTCGTTGATTATTCCTATTCTGGGTTCTTGATTTCATGATCTGGATACTAGATTTTTCTTTAATTTGTTTACACGGGCATTTGTCAATTTTTGGTTTTGGTTGGCTTACTTCGATTATTCGAGGGTTCTTGTTTGTGGGCGATGATTTGCTGAGTGACTGATCTGTTCATCTATGGTTCAGAAGGCACTTTGGTTTGTTCTGTGCAAGCATTCTTCTTCTGGGTTAATCGTGGATTCAGGTCTTGTGGGTTGCTTTACTTGGACATTGGAATGTTGGTTTCTGTTGTGGATTTTGGTGTGAGTGAGCGTGTTGAATCGTGTGACTAGGAGCGTGGTCTCACTGAAGGAGTGAGACTGGTGCCTTCTCGAAGTATTCTGTCATGGCTCATTGACGAGAAGAAGGTGCTCAACGGGGCAAAAATATATTGGGCTGGAAAAGATCGTGCTACAATTATTAAGACGGGACAAGTTTCTCGTGCAGGAATTAAGTGACTGTTGCCAAAGTTTATACTCCATTACCGAGTTCGATGCTCATGCTAAAGGCAGTGGAGACAATCCTTATGCTAATTTGTTTCTCGAGCCAGATTGTACGAGGAATTTGACCAACAGCCTGAGAGAACTCATGTGCAAGAGTCAACGAGGCCTCTTCAAAGGTGAAAACGACTCAGTATGTTCCGTCTGTCACTTTGGTGCTGATACTCACAAGCTAAAGTCGTGTTCTGGATGCTCATCTTCATTCCACGGGAGCTGCCTGAAACCGCAGGTAGTTATCTTTGACTGAACAAGTTGGATCATCTTATTGTTCTGATTTTGATTTATTTAACTTGGATCTCCTCACAGGGTGATCCGTCAGCGGGTGATTGGTACTGTCCATTCTGCTGTTGCGGTGTTTGTGGTATGAGCCAAGTTACAAATGACAACATGATTTACTGTCACCAATGCGAGCATTACTGTGAGCATCTATCAACTCTTTTCCACCAGATAGCTGCTTGATTCCTAGCATGAAGATCATTGGTAGCTAACAGATGTCCTGTAAAAAATTCAGATCATGAAGGCTGTAGGGAGAATGGAGAAACAGTATGCTCTCTGAAATCATGTGCAACGGTAACATCACGCAGCGGTATAGGAACTATACCTAAGGAAAGATGGTTCTGCAGTAAATCATGCGCAAAGGTAACATCATGCACATTACCAGTTTCTCCAGTAACATTATGCTTTCTGAGCTCTTGTATTGGAATATTGCAATGAAGTAACTGTTGCCACAACCACTGTCACATCCCTGTGTGTCATGGCCATAGGTGCAAAGAAAGATAACACCAGGTGGTCAACCAATAAAGGGCGCTCGCTACAAAATGACCTGCCTTGTCTCAATTGAACTACCCAGTGTGGGATTTTCTTACCTAGTAGACTTGGGCGTGGCTAAGCTTGGTTACAGAACATGGTGGATGCAGAACAAAATGTCAATAAGGTCATGAATAACAACGTTTTGGGGGGTATGTGTGGAGCTGCTTATGCTCGCTCAAGAGTTGCACCGATACTACACATTTTGAGATCGTGCTCTATACTGAACTTTATCGTTCTTTTTCTGATATGTTGATGATCTGAGTAGTGATATACTCTCTTGACATGTGTCTTATCATGGCCCCATATTCAAGCACGCAAGGCCTGGTAATAGTGATTCAAGAGTTAATGTCATTCGTTTTATAGAGCTATATATATGTACATGTGGTTGTAATTTTAGAATGGATCATGATGATATAGAGTTATGGCATCCGATGTTATCAGCATATGTTTTTACTATTCCAATTCTTGCAGATATATAATGGTCTCCGAAATCGTATTGGCAAGCGAAATATGACAAAAAAAGATGGTTCCACTTGGACTCTCATCAAGCCCATCGAATACGATTATGTTCAGGAGATAAAGGATTCCCACATTGACTCTTGGGCAGAAACTTACAGCAAAATTTTTGTTGCTCTGCAACTGTTGCAAAGTTCTATCAAGCCAATCAAGCAACTTTGGCCAGGCCGAGATCTGGTTACAGATGCTGTTCTCAGTAGAGGGTGAGATTCTGATCTCCAATCGAATAGATTTTTAACATGTTGCATTCACTTTAATGTCTGTGCTTATTGATCTTGCTTGTTGGTTATGCTTGATTGTGGGGGTTTCAGATCAGAGCTTAAACGTTTAAATTTCAGCGGAACTTATACCATGCTATTGGAGCAGAAGGACGAACTGATTTCCGTGGCTGTTATTAGGTATGGTGAAAACTATAGTTGCTAGTTAGTTGGTTGAGTTCTCTTCTTGATGGATCTTAATTTAACGTGATGAGTTTGTCTCAAAGGTTTTTCGGCGAGGAGGTGGCAGAATTTCTTCTTGTTGCTACACGTTTTATTTTCCAAATGGACAAGAACTGCCGCACTTTGCTGGAGGCAATTGAAAAGGTCGTCCCTTTGCTCTCTCCCTCTCTGTATCGCTCATCAACATCAGAAAATGAAAAGTAAAAGAGAACAGTTGGGCGTTTCCATGACCAATCTATGAAATATAGATGATGCAGGAAAATGGTATAAATTTTGTGGTAAAAATTACTTCATCTGGATTAAATAGTAGGTGTTGCTTTTGATGTTGCACAGAAGGACAAGTGCAGCTTTGATCACGCTGCCGTTCCTTACCCGTGAAATGCTCATTATGGCAGAATAGCATTCATTTTCGCCAGGCAATCTGACTTATAAGTAGGAACCGACACGAAATGCTGACGAGTATTCTAAAAGTTTGTTGAAATCACCAAGTGATCAGAAGATTGTGTGCATCATTTAGATGATTGCTTTGTCCTCTGTTGGATGTTCGATTGTCATACCATGGACATGAAACTCAAGACAGCTTGTCCTGGTGGCATGTTATTGTTATATCGTCCATTATATTTTCAACCTGGCCCTTGCAGGTGATTATCATTGGTCTTGGTGAGTTCATTCTATTTGTAAATGTTAATTGTTTGCAAGTTTCTTGTGATGTTATTTCACCTAGAGTTACTTTGGTGATCCTTTTCTCAACCTCGTTATATACCTGCACATCCAAGCGCATGTTTCATTGCTTGTGCATGAGTATTATTTCATCCAAGCCTTCTCTTTGACTGTATATGTTTTAGTTGCTTTTTGATGAGCTTGGAGTGAAGAGGTTGGTTCTGCCCTCGACTCCTGATACGGTGAAAATGTGGACTACTAAGTTTCAATTCTCTACCATGAGTGATGCCGAGAGATCCGAACTTTCATCCTATGCCTTCCTGAATTTGTCGGGCCCTTTTTTGTGCAAAAGGTACTGTGTATACCATCAAAGCTGATGCCTATGCCCCTGTATATATAATCACTTGCTACACATGAAAGAGCTTTTTCTTAACAGCGGTGTCACTGTCATCAGGTCATGCAGGTTCTGTGAAAATCTTGAACAAGCTCCGGGAGGTCGCATGGAGTGATTGTTACTGTCTGGTATCCAGAAGACGAGTTAGTTCACGGCTCTAAGAAGAAGGCTGCCTCTCATAGTGTAAGTAACTCGAGGATTTGCCTCAAGTGGGATTGATCCTGTTGAGACACCTTTTCGTTATTTTGTGGTGCCTTGAAACCTGATAGCGCAGATTTTGTGATTTTGGCAAACGAGCTTAGGCTTGATATTAGTGTCTCGAAACCTTTGATAGTGTACTGATACTTGCAGGTTATATCGTGCTAGAAGAGTTGCTTCATCAGTGGCTTAAGAGTCTTAGAAAACCTTTCTTTGTTCGTTTGGTTCGTTGTCGTGTACTTGGAGGTTCGATGTAGCTGTACATGAAGTGTAATACATGTTGCTCATTTTCTTGTATAAACAAGCTCCCCCTCGTATCATCTGATTTGAATGTTTTAACTATGGTTTTGGTCTATCGAAATGGCATCTTTGGTTGGTTGTTCAGTGTCGCCTGAACCAGGAGTTTTTTGGCGCATTCCGTGCACTTCGTGGTTTATCCAGTGTGTATCATAAGGATCCGAGCAAATCAACCTGCACCAGATGTTGGTTGAACTCACGTGAACCACCTCCAGCCCTCCCATTCTTCACATGCAAACTCCAAGTAACTCACGGACAAAAACACCAAAACAAAACCCAAATAACTCACGTTCCCTTTCTGGTTTTCTACATCTTCTCTTCCTACACTTTCCCTCCTCAAAAAGCCAATACAATGAGGTTTCTTTCATTTTCAACTTCAACTTATACTTTCCGTTTCTTGTTAGCATCAACATTCTTGTTTGCCTATGTCCGCTTTGAGGCAGCTGCTTTGCGGCTGCCACAGTTAAGTGGTGCTGGCGGCGGACATCGTAGTGGCCTGCAGGATAAGCTGAGCCATAAGCATATGCCGCCACAACATGATCCGGCAGCTAAACAGATTAACCAGAGCTCTTGTAATCTCTTTGTCGGCAGTTGGGTTCGTGATGATACTTACCCAATGTACAGGCCAGCTGATTGCCCACTGATCGATGCGGGATTCAACTGCCTGTTATATGGACGGCCTGACTCCGATTATCTCAAGTATCGATGGAAACCCGATGCCTGTGATCTCCCAAGGTTCGCTCTCCTCGCTCTGAGCAAAGCTACTCATAGCTGTTGCTATGTTCATAAAACATGATCTGAAAGATATATTTACATATACATACTGATAACAGTGATTGGATTGATAAGATATATATAGCCGTGTTTTGATGATATGTTGGCGTATGGCATTTATACCATTTGTATTGATATTTACTGTTGTGAATAAGGTTCAATGGGGTTGATTTTCTGAAGAAGATGAGGGGGAAGAAAGTGATGTTTGTGGGAGATTCACTTGGGAGGAACCAATGGCAGTCATTGATGTGTATGATCTCAGCAGTTGTGTCAAATTCATCATCATCAACCCAGTTGATCATAGGAGACCCTCTTTCCACTCTCAGGTTCTTGGTAAGATATCGTCGTCGTCTAGACACTAAAGTCTTACTAAATAGGAGATCATGTGATATACTGTATCAATCGTCTAGATATTGAACTCGTAAAGAACATGATAACTAGCATAATGAGAATGTTGATGATGGCAGGATTATGGTGTAGAGGTTTCATTCTATAGAGCCCCGTATTTGGTTGACATCGACGTTGTGCAAGGTCTGCGGATTCTTAACCTGGACAACATATCGAGCAATACCGCTGCTTGGCAGGGCTTAGACGTGCTGTCCTTTAACACGGGCCATTGGTGGACGCACAAAGGATCACTTCAAGGGTTAGCATTGTTTCCTCATTGCCTTACAATGCATTGTCATAGGTATTGCAAATGAGTTATTTGATAGACTTGTTATTGGTGAAGATGGGACTATATGGAGTCGGGAGGCACAATGTACCATGACATGGACCGGCTAGCAGCTCTCGATAAAGGGCTGACAACATGGGCGAATTGGGTCGACACCAAGGTCAACCATACGCGAACCAGGGTTTTCTTCCAAGCCGTCTCTCCGACCCACTACAAGTGAGTAAAATCACACTCATGACCCCATTCTTGACCCAAAAACCAGGACTAACCAGCCTCGTTATCTTGTTATTACAGCCCATCAGATTGGAGCTGGGGATCGCTAACAATGACCAAGAACTGCTACGGCGAGACAGAACCAACGAGTGGAACAGCCTATATGGTGGACGAGTCGTTCATCGATCAGATGAAGGTAGTGAACGCAGTGTTACAAAACATGACAAGCCCGGTGTACTTGCTCGATATAACGATGCTGTCGGCAATGAGGAAGGACGGACATCCTTCGATATATAGCGGAGACCTGACACCCGGCCAGAGGGCTAACCCCGACCACTCGGCTGACTGTAGCCACTGGTGCCTTCCTGGTTTGCCTGATACGTGGAATCAACTCTTTTACACTGCATTGCTTTCTTGATACTTTGATCTTGAGTTATTCGGACTTTGAGATACAATAAAACTTTCGGGGGAACGTATTTCCTCAAATATGAGGTCACATTGCCTCGATGTTTAGCATTGCAATACAGATATTATGTAGGGTGTCTCCGGCTACAGCAACCGCAATAAATTATACTGTACTCTATCTTGTTTAAATAATATTGCCTCGATGTTTCAAATGAAATTTATATTATATCTTGATAAAATTATATTGTCGGATTTTATATTTAGAATTTAATCATATAATTTCATCAATTCACAATATATATATATATTAAAATTTATGGTATAAAGAATGATACTAGTAGTACTCGTTGCAGGCAATATATTGTAGCTGCTGCAACCATGTATTTCCGTATCATGACATTCACAATCAGATATACTAATTTGACTTTTTATTATTCAATATATCATATTACATCCTATTTTATCTATAAAAATTACAATATGCTACAGTAATACTCTACATTTACAGGTTTAATATATATTTTTTCACATTCTAAAATTTCTACACATACTCCGACATATTTTTTCAATATCATATCATTATTTTTTTCATTCACATATTCTACTTTTTTTAACTTTTTCACATACTATCTAAATGCTCTCATGTGACCATAGTGCTATCACGAAGTGCAATATTATGCAGTGAAATGGAAAAGCACATTAGGCCGTTGGTCTGGATTCTAATAGCCTCTTGGAAAGGCCCATCGAGCCCACCAAGAATAGCCCATTTGGAATTAAGGTGAGAAGGAGGCGACGATTACGAGTCCATGTGTTATTTATTGACTCATATCTTGTGATGAGTGCAACAACAGGTTCATTCGCTTGAGATCAGTCGCTGATCAAACCTAATATTCCGATTTTCATCGATTAACTCGGATTCATTTGTTCGCTAATTGAATAACCAAATCTGCATTGGCCAAAAATGAACCCTAATCGGCATAGAACTTGACCAGTTAGACACATATATAATACAAATACTACTGTGAATACTAAAAAAGAGACGATTTTAGTATATGCAGTCAATTGTCTGCAGTGGCTTTAACCTCTTTTTCTCTAACATTTTGTTGACAAGTTCTTTCTTTTTTAGGCATATGCACTTTGTAATGGGCCCTCTAATACAAGTCCACATTTGTTGGGCCCATGAGTTCGGTGTTGTGCCTCGAGAGTTTTCACACGCATGTGGTGAGATCACTAAGAACAAACGAAAACAAAGACCGAGTGTGACTAACCACCCCCACAAACACAAAACCAAACTAGTCAAGCACTCAACCGGTCAGGTCTCCCCACGTCAAGGATTAGGTCAGCTCTCCCCAAAATGCACATAATTAGAAAGATCGGCTCAACAGTATATAATCATTTTCTCAATTATCCGGTCTATTAAGTATTTCCTCATTTCATATTAAATATGATTTTTAATCGTTTTAAAATATATATATAATATTTATTTTATTTTTTATTTGAAATCAAATTTGTATTAAATTAAACACATTATTTCATTACATCTCGTTAACTTCTTTCATATTCTTTTATATATTTTCACATCAATCGTCACCATCATAAAAAAATCCACAATATAATAATCAAATTTAATC
This sequence comes from Drosera spatulata, assembly GCA_035668315.1. Taxonomy (NCBI): domain Eukaryota; kingdom Viridiplantae; phylum Streptophyta; class Magnoliopsida; order Caryophyllales; family Droseraceae; genus Drosera; species Drosera spatulata. Next base: position 10,202 of record JAOVYX010019192.1, read on the forward strand.
TTCATATAAAATTTCATATCGGATCAAATCGTTTTATTTTATTCGGGACAGAGGAAGTATATTCATTACGCAAATCAACACTAATCTAGATATTCTCATTTTAGATAAGATTGTTTGCGTTTTTCTTCGATGTTGTAAAAATCACAAGATCTTGGTTTTTCCCACTCACTACTATTGTTTCTTTCCTATTTTTCACATTTGTTGCGTTCCTCCTTGAAATAATTAACGATTATCGATACGAATTTTCGTTTCCGTGACTTGTCCACGAACTATTTGTTTGCTCACCTGTATTGTGCGATAGAAATGTCCCTTAAAAAGTCAAGAGTCTTGCGAGAGAGGAAAAGGAAAAAGAGTTAATCGCTTGGTTGTTCACACGAAAGTTAGTTCACACCATGAACATGATAGTCAACTGCTGTACAATTCTGAAAACAGAAATTTCTTCTTCTTGAATAGTTTAAGAATTTGGAACTCAAACTTCGAAACTTAATATCTTAGATAAACTATAAGTCTGTTTGACTGAACTTAAAATTTGATCAAAATCAGCTATGTTTGTGACCCTAATGGGGAATTATAAGGACAAAGCGAAAACCCGACTGTAAATCGAAGGCAAAGGTTGATCGGGTGCCTTCAAATACGAGGATAGAGCGCATTTGACTTTGCGGAAAAGAGGATTGGCTTGCTTAAAGCGTCAATCACTCGGCGCCGTCCAATTCAGGTCAAAATCATAAACTTCTATAAGTTTTAGGAGTATTTGTTTAACTTAACAGCATAATCACTGCTTAAGCAACTGCTTAATCATAGCCGAGGGGATCAATTATTAGGCAACTGCACCGATAATAGGAAAACGCGGTCCCCAAGTTGAGCTGTTGAAGCTGCCCTTTCAGTGGGTTTCCAATCACATAGCATTAGGAAAAAATGGAAGTCAAGAGAGGATTAAACGTCTTTTTTGGAACACTCAACTAGAACTTTGCTAACTTATAGCCATTTGGACTTGTCTCTTCAACCTAATCTTGAATGGATTGAGTTTGATACTCAATTAAGTACTATATATTCCCTTCACCGCATGAAAGTAAAAATAGTTTTAACTTGGATCAAAAATTTATACAAGGATTGAATTGGGTAGTTTTTATAAACATAGACTTGACTTTCGACCGTTGAAAATTGTCAGGATAGTTCTATTGGTAAAACAACGGATTGAAAATCATCGTGTCACGAATCTATTCAAATCTGATTCCTGTAGGAGTATAATTTATTTGTTTAGGTCTGTTCCGTAATTCGATTGATAAGGATATTTGATGGAAATTTACTACAGCTTGTTGGATGATTTTATCAGTTGATCACATAGTTTTTTTTTTCTTTGGCCATTGACTAGTTGATTTGTCTTTTGCTTTTTGGGAAGAATCGATTTTGACTTGGTAAAATAAAAAAGTGGGCGGTGACTGTATTTTATGCAATAAAATAATGGTTGACTTTTGTAACAAATTTCATAGTCAAAGTGCCACATGCCATTCAGTGCATATCCTCATGGTTTTCATGTGACTCTTGAAGTAATGTAAAGCAAAGTTAGTTGATTTGCATTTTCACTAATTTGGTCTTGCAAGATTTTCAATAAAAGTAAAGACTGATGATATATTTTCCTATATGATGATGCACTATCCAAATAGCATTTTGTTCTTCCAACTAACTCCAGTAATAAGTTAGGTGCATCCATATGCTTTAGAAAATCAAAACCTGCATTGTGTACCACTAACTACTGCTGATCAATTCATCAGGATCGATACAAGATCTTCTGATAATATCTGGAAACAGTCGTTTTGATCTGATGTACTCCCTTTGTTTCAAAATATAGGAAAAGATGACACGGAGATTCATATGTGTGTTGAATTTGTGTGAAATTTAATGAGGAAAGAATATTTTTTTGATGATGGTGGGATTTACTGTACTGATTATGAGAGGAGATAATGAGTGTATTGTAACAAATGTGATTGTTTTGATTTTTTTATTTGATGAGGAAAGAATATTTTTTTGATGATGGTGGGATTTACTGTACCGGTTATGAGAGGAGATAATGAGTGTATTATAACAAATATGATTGTTTTGATTTTTTTTATATATAAAAGGATTAATAAATATGATATGTTATATCTATTTTAAAACGATTCAAATAAATAAGTGTTATTTATATTATAAAATAGATGGGATATTTTATATCATCAAATGCATGTCTGATACAAGCCAATAGTGGCAACAACGTTCAAATAGTTGGGAAAGAAACAACATGTGTGTTGTTTTAATATCCATCTTTATTTATTTTTTTCTCTTTCTTTTTAGGCATTAAATATGAAATTAACTTTACAGCAGAATGCGAAGCGCATGTGAAGCATGTTTGATGTTTTTGCATATGCTATTCTATCTTTGGTTTCTGATTCGACGCATTCCCACTTGAGCTTGGTTGGATACAAGTATTTCGTAAAAATGAGCGGTCATTTGCAATTGTCCACTTCCCTTTTTGACAATTTTTGCAGGAAAAAATCTAGAGAAAAAGCAACTAGAACCCCGCCTAATAAAGATAATATCATGATATTACAAAGGATTGGATAATATTATTTATGAGATCTCAAGAACAAGTGTTGATCTATGATATTAATAAAAAGTATGTAAAACAAAACTTGATCAAGCTCAAGTTTGTTTTAACAAAAAAAAATTATTATAATTTGAATGGGATAAAAAAATATACTATCTTCGTCTCAAAATAGAGCGAGCGGATTGATCAACGCACAAATTTATGTATGTAATGAATTTTTATGAGATTTGATGAAAAAAAAAGTGTTTTTTTTTGAAATAATTGATGTTAGTGAAGTTTAGATGAGATAACGAAAGATGAGGAGAAAAAAAGTGATGAGTGTAACGTATCAGATAATAATTTATTTTGATTTTTTTATATAAAAAATTATTAAATATGATGATGGTTGCTTTCACCAGTTCCCATGCTACTGTTACTGTGGCTCCTATAGATGCACTTTCTTTATTGCATAACCTGTTGTTAGCTGCTTTTCGGTTACGTCTTTCGTATCGTATAGTTGTTGCCAGTTGAGGGTCTCGGTATATTTATTTTATTTTAAATGATTAAAATAAAAGTTATGATCAATTAGTGGGAGGGAATAATACCCAACGCTCCACAGCGCACAGAGGGTGGTGGCATTTGACATGTGTATACACCAACCACATAAACAGGTGGTCAACTGCGTCCAATGAGTGACCAACATGGAGCCAGCCAAGCATATTGATATTGATTATGTTAATCTTTTTATTTCATAAATATTATAATATTTTGATTTTATGTGTGTATATCGATAATCAAATATTTTTTTTATAAATTCATTATAAAATATCAATATTTATGTAAGTTATATATTTCAATATAACACATATTACGGGACGATCAGATATGATTTAATAAAAAAGCGAAATTTATATTCATATATATAAAATAATATAAAATATATATGTATGTTATAAAATCTATCTAACAATATGGAGTATATTACATGTACAACGGCAAACTTCCACCGAACACCTCAAATCAACAAAGACGAGTTAGGCGCCTCCATTAAATCTGACTTCTTCTATGCTCCGCTAGCTGGAGGTGCTTGTGGTGTTGTTGGACTGTAGTCATAACTTTCACCGTAGTCATAACTTAAACGCGGTATCACAACGGTCCCATGACCTGTTGACATGCTCCTTTAAATGTAATTTGTAATTATTGAAGTTTAATTTGTATCAAAACTTAAATAAGTGAAATAAAAAATAAGCAAAGGCTGTTTGATAAGAATTACCCACGTTAGAATTGTGAGAAGTGAAAAAAATTTATATAAAGACTTTTCAATTACATTTTTTTTGAATTAATTGTTAACACATGTGGAGCATACAAACACACATATGCACGCACGTGGGATCGGGCTTTAGTTTGCGTAAATGGTGTCTTAAGGAAGCGTGTTCTTCTCTGGTGGTGGCCCAACGATGGTTCAATAAAATCGTCAAAACGCCCGGGCATGGATTAAGTGGCGTCCGATGTAATGTAATTTTTCCTATCAGTGCAAAATAATTTTTTGCTAGAAAACTATGCCTTTTTACCCATAAACATGTTGCTTCAGATTTGGGATCATCTTTACTATATATTCTGCATTTTAAATCAAATTCAAACACATTATAATAATCACATTCATCATCTTCCTTATTTGATCAAAAAATCTCCACACAAATAAATACCGGATTCTTTCGTTTTTCACAAAAAAGATTGCAAGGGGTTTGTTCGGGATCGATTCTCGCAGTTCTTAACAAAAGATTTGGTTGTATCATGGAGGGTTGTTTGTCTAAATTCAAAACGATCTTCGTGTTACGAAAAAAGAACCGATCTTCGTGTTATGAAAAAAGAACCGATAAATCCTTAATGAAAATTAATCACAACATTTCTAAATCTCGCCTTCTCCATTGTTACATATTCCTACAGATTTTCCTAACATGACCTCGTCCTAATTTCGTGGACTGACCCCACCTATCATATGACAACGTCCCGCCGTCCCGAGTTATAGAAAATAGTTTAACATGATATTCGAGTCTATGTAGATGATGAATTTATTATGCAACTAATACAGTTTTTTAAAAACTGAAAAGTGTTTATTCTAACAGTTGAGACAATAGTGGAAGGAATATAGTGAAAGCACCTGATGATTGTAAAAAACAGCATACTTTTAAAATTTTTGACGACATAAATAAAAAAACAGTTGATTCGATCATTTTAAAATTATTTTATTTATAATAATATTAATATATTGTTTTTATTAAAATATATATTTATAAATTTTATATAAAGTAAAAATGTAACTTACCTTATATGTATATTTTTTAAGGTTTTTTTTTTGGGTTATCTCGGGTCAAATGCATGTTTGGTTTTTTTATTGGACCGATCGGATCGAGCCATCGGATCACGATTCATCTCATTGAACCGGCCAGATCGGTCCAAGTTTAATACCTATGATCCCGTGATAATGTTAAGAGAAATTACGATTAACGTTGCTCCTACAATGGTTTTTCAGAGGCGCCAACGATGAGCTGGAATTCGAATACCCTCACAACCCAACCTGAGCCAGCGAAGCACCCACGTAAATTCCCTCTGCTTTTGTTCTCATTTCTTTTTCTCTCTCTAGAAAGAGAATGTTTGCATCTCGTCGGCGCATATTCCCTCTCAAGCTCTCTCGCACCACGCTACATGTTAAACCAATCATTTCTTGCCATGTCATCACTCGCTCCATGGCCCACCAAGCGTCGCGTTTTTTTACTCCTCGTTGACCCACAATTTGCCTAGCTGGCACCTGGACGGCGCTTCCCATAAACTAGCGATCGTAGGGCGCCATTTCTAGAAAGCCACGGAGATTGAATTTACGCTGTGAGAAAATGGATAGTTCTGTGACCAAAATATCTACTCCACGTGTTCTACTCTGTCCAAAGATTTTTGGGAGAATTACGTGTAAAGGGTTACGTTTTATATTTTTTCACTCACAAAATAATTATATTTTTAAATATTATATAGAATAACATATTTTAAAAAACACTATAATAAATATATACATTTTTACGATAAACGTCATCATCGTCTTCGGCACGTTATTACAACCCAAAAAAAATTGGTTGCACGTAGGGAAGAAGATTGATGTACATCAATAGATACTTAACTGTACGTCGAAAAAAAAAATGATGTAAATCAATAGAAAATGATTGTATCCCTGACATTCTCTCATCCCACCGATCCAATTCACTGATTCGAAAACCCTAAACACTAATGCATATCCAATTAATCAACAATCAAACCAAAAACCCAATACATCATTCCGCAACACCAATCCCTTCCCAAGACCCAACCCACCAGGCTTCTTCGATGTAAGTGCAAGCTTCTTCCTCCGCACAAGCGAATTCAACAACGACGATTTCCCCACATTCGATCGCCCCATAAGCGCGAACTCCGACAACCCATAATCCGGACACTACTCAGCACTCACACTACTCTTCACAAATCACTTCGGTTTCGGGATCGGATTCTTCACAGGTTGAGTATTGTGTGTGGGGAGAGTCTGTGGAGGAAAATGTGTGCCCTAGTTGACGTCGATTGAAATGGGGTGGTGAAGGGGAGGAGGAGGAAGAGGAAGACAGAGACAGTGATGGTGACGGTGAAGGATGATGGCATCAAGCAGCCAGGGGTGGTGGCTTGGCTTGGTGACGTGAAAAAAAAAAGGATTTGGTAGTTTATATTTATAAAGATAGGAAATTGTAGTTTGAGAATAATTTATTTTAGAGATCCTCTACGTAATATTTAAAAATATGATTGTCCTCTAAGAAAATAAAAAGCTAAAAGTGACATTCTTGATGATTATCTCAAGTTTTTTATAATGTTTTGACCTGACACATATATCGTTATAAAATTTGATATGTGTGTAAGGATGATGAAAATGATTTATTTTTTATAAATTTATTATGAAACATCAATAGTTGTGTAACGCCCCCGACTTTCCGCGCCGGAAAACACGTGAGCATTATGCCGTCACGGACCCGGTCGGTGACAAGGCTAAACAAATAGAAGGGGTTTTAGGGGTACAGAAGTCAAGGAACTATAAACAGTAACCGAATTTATAGCTTACAGTCCCAAATATCTGTTTAGTTACAATATTAAAGTGAAAGCTATGCAGATCGTTTATTACATTTAAACGATATAGACATCTGATCTACCATAATCTTCAAAGTATATGGATTCATCTATATACATACAAGCTCTCTTTTAGAGCCTTCAGGTGCTACTGGGGGCATACTGCAATTGAAAAACATAACCGTGAGCTCATTAAGCTCAGCAACCTCGGATGTATAAATCTCAATTATAAGGAACTTCCGCTAACGGCTATGGCGACCGCCGAAAGTCCCTAAAATATTTTTATATACATAAGAAAATATGGGCGTCATATCACACAACATCGTTTCTTATTTCTTTATACGGCTTTGTATCGCTTTTAAGAGTCATTCCTTTCTTTTGTAATTAATTAGGGTTCATGACTCGACTCAGAAACGACGACTACAAGGATATGACCGACTCAGAGTATAGAGATAAGATAAAGTGTCAATCGTCAGCCGGGCTACCCAATAGGTTTGGTATATTCGCACTTACCTACTCTGTGCGTCGCCTTGCACCTCTTGTGCGCATTCAATGTGGTATCGTTTGTCAGCATTGAGATAATTTGGGCCTCCCTGCAGAGAGTAATCCGTGACCCCGCCACAACGGCCACAGCATCCGAAGCTCCTCTATCAAGGGTTGCAAATAAATATCCAAGTTTCCTTTAGGGCTTTTCGACCCTGGGATGATCATGCTCAAGAAAAGGTAAGGACCCTTCATGCACATAGCAGGCGACAGATTATACGGGGTGAGTATGACAGGCCAGTAGGAATACTCCTTCCTAGACTGCCCAAACGGTGCAAATCCATCAGTGCAAAGTCCTAAACGAACATTGCGTGCCTCTGCTGCAAAAGATGGAAATATCTTATCCAAATGTACTCCAAGCCTCTCTGTCTGAAGGATGTGCCATTATGCCATTAGATCTACGAGAAATGGAATGCCAAGTCATAGTTTCCGAAGTAAAACTGTTGGTGTACAATTGCTGTAGCCTCGGAGTTATCGGAAAATATCGAAGCACACTAACACCTGACCTCTTCTTCGAACGTCTCTTCTCCTTGTGACGGTTTGCATTACAAATAGAGCATCTTGTCAATCCCGTAGAATGTTTTCAGAAAAGCATGCAACCATTCGGATAATAATCAATCTTATTCACAGGAAGGTGAAGCCCTTTCACGAAAGATTTGATGTCATACATCCCTATCCTCATGATATTATCTGCTGGGCATACATCCTTCAACAACTTGCAGATTCCATCTACGGCTTTATGAGGCTAATTATCTTCACATTTTAAAGTCAAAAGTCGTGAAGCAACGGCTAGAAAAGACATGCTGGCTCCATCATATAGAGGAGTTTGGGAGGTATCCATCATGTTGAAATAATCCCTAGACTAAGGGGGCGGACCATCATCATATCTTTTTTCATATGCAGCCTCGGTTTCTTCATAATATTCAGTCGAAAATGCATCAGCCAGCATATCCTCATAGTTATGAGGATGCTGGAACATTGATGGTCCATCCGTTTCTGGTTGGAACGCATTTGACGGTCCACCAACCTCTACGTGAGGATTTTGTCCCTATGCTTCCCCGTGATACACCCAAACAAAGTAATCCTTTGTGAAACCCTTACTGAGAAGATACAATCTCAAAACATCAACAGTTTGAAACCGACCGTTCTAGCAATTCTTACAAGGACATCTCAAATGTCCAAGAAAACGACCTTCGTCGTGTTGAAGAGCAACCTTAACAAACTCGACAAATCGGTTGCTCAAGTGGCGACCATCCAGTCGCTGATACATCCATGAACGATATAACTCTATATCGATCAAACTTCTACATTGAGACAATAGATAAAAGTCGAATAACATTACACTGATGAATTCACTTTCTTATAAGTGTGTTATGCTGTGAACAAGATTTCATTATACTGATGAATTTACTTTCTTAAAACTAGCTTACAAATTCTTTCC
>JAOVYX010019193.1:0-48321 GCA_035668315.1 Drosera spatulata
ATATATCTCGTTCTCTTCACATCTTTGTATTTGACGAAATTATATGGGTTATTGTTTTATTATATACTTCATCGTTTGATTTTTCTACTCATGAACATACTAATTAGATCTTTTTGAACATGACTATGTTTTAAGAATTTTTCCCTGGTCGTGCTTACGGTAGTCAATTTGTCCGTTGTAAGATCAGTATATTCTACGTCTCTATCGTCGCTATAATACAACTCCCCCATGGGGGTTTCTATTCTTACTAGTTACGACTTTCTATAAACAATCAACTCAATGGTGTCACATAAAGCCATAATAAGATGTCTCTTAAATACATAATGGTACAGCTACTGGCCTAAAGAATTCAATAGAAAGGTCAATATTACAAAGGTATATCATATCTCCCCCGCTTAAGTGGAGAAAAAGATGTTCAGAACCTTGAAAAACATGAGCCAGCATATTGCTCAGTCAATTACTCCTATATTTTACCATTCAGCAGTGGGATTGACTCTCAGCTTATTTCGCAATCACCTTTAATATATTTTACCATTCAGATTTGTCCTGTTCGAAAACGTGCAAGAAGTGCCGAACATTGCGGTGAAGGACCGGAGATATGACCAAGGTTCATACATAATGTCTCGAAAGATATGAATTTCTATGTCACAGATTTTCAATCCGTTAGTCTTTGTACAGCTCACCTCGAAAGGTACCAGAAACATAAGGACTCAGATATTCAGAAGATAAGAGAATGTTGTTGGGGTGCATAGACGATCTAACCATGAAGACTAGGTAATCTAGCAGACGCAATCTCATTTTCTCCTAGATTCTCATATAATTATGAGATCATAAGGTCAGGAAAATGCAACTGTAACAGTCATCAGACAGTAACCGAGGAGAAATGGACCTTAAATTTCATCGCTTCACGAGAACCATGTAAGCACATAACGAAGATTGTCCATGAATTTAAAGATGGTAATACTATGCAACATTAGGTGAACTAGGACTACAGGGAAAAACATCAATGTATTTAACATTTGGGGGCAATAATATACAGCTCCTAGCCTAAATAATCGGAGAATAATTTCCACTTTCTGACGCACATTCCGAGTGCAAAAGAAAAAAGTCTAAACTAACCACATATATTTTGGCTAAGAAAAAAAATATGAACTTCCTCATGTTGAGGAAACATCAGTGAAAAAGCATAGAGCATATGCGATTCTTTCTCATAAGCTCTATGCTTTCTGCAATAGTCGATCCTGCAGTACCAACAAAACCAAGAGAAGCACAGGCACAAACTGTTTCCTCCAGATAAAGCAATACATCAGGCAAATTCCCAGCTGAGAAATCATATTTCTGGCTAACAACAGGAGCTCTGGCACCAGTTGTCAATCTTGCATCAGAACCTAAGGAAGCAACTTCTTGAGCAACTGACTTCACAAAATCATCGTCTCTCAGCAAGGCATGCAACTTATAAGAGTTTGACTCCCTAGCCAAGTCACCCAGGAAAGTCCCCGTTCGTCCAATTACCTTCTGGAAGATCGGTCATGATGAAAATATTTATTGGCTGAGCAATCCCACTTTGTAGCAAAGTTTCTAGCTTTTTCTGCAACTCTGAAAAAGTAGTATTCCAATGGTTCTTAAATCGGCCATCCAGCAATCTAAGCTGCGCACAGAGAAATGGTGACTTAATCCTGCTTGCGTATTTCTTTCCCGCATTGGTAATAGCAGGAACAAATGGAATAAATTCGATCTTTGCAATGAACGATTGTATCCATCTATCCCCTCTTGATTCATGAATATCAATCAACAGCTCAGACCCTTTGTATGGAGCTGTGAATAAACTGCCAAATACAATAACAGTGGCAGAATGAGCTTTTGAGGCAGGCCCTAGATTTCTATATACATCCCGGCGTCTTCGAACATAAGATATTTTCTTTCTTGTTCTGAGAACTTCAACTGATTGAAAGGAATCTAAGGACCCATCTTCCTCATTTTGGTTGTAAGTCTACGCTGTAGTCCTGCAATCTTCATCCACGGCATAAAAACAGTCATCCACATTGCCGTTAAACCCAGAGAGTAAGGATCCACATTGCCTAAGGGCATCCAGCACAGAAGGTTCCACACCTGGGTCGTTTGAACAAGCATGATTCAAATCTGTGCCATACCAGATGGATACAAATTCTCTGAAATCCATGGTTTGAACCACAGAAGGTAGTGAAGACAGATCAAGAATATGTGCCAGAGAAGCATACCTGCAAATACGTATGTTAAACTGAAAAACAGAAAATTCGGGAATAAGAACCAAGGGGTAGTGAAGAATGAAGTGCATTTCATTGATTCAGACACTTGATGAATGACAAAAAACTGCCCTAACCAAGCAGGCATTTGCAATGGGATGAACAAAACCAACGCAAAATGGCAGGGGAAACTATTGCACCCCTTCGAAATAGTTGCAGTTGCCCTATATAAAGTTGCAGTTGCCATCGAAATAGTTGTGCCCTATATAATACAGTACAACTCTTAAACGAAACCTAGGATTACTAGGATGAGATAATCCTCTAGAAAAATGTAGGCCAAATCAAGACTGCAGGGATTTCCAAAAATTTTCGCCATGAACCTTGTGCGATGCTCCCAAATGTCCACCCGTTCTCCTAACTAAGCTTCCCCGTCTTCCCGCATTGAGTTTGTTTTCTAATGATATGATTCAGCATTCCATGATATCAATACCCTTTATAGTTTTAATCTCAACAAGTCCCCAATAACATCTCAACCTGACTACCTTGCTTACAAGCAAGAATCACCCTACCACATATTGTAACCAAACACATGCATCATTCCTAATGAACAACAACTTCCCCCACATAAGAAATCCGTAAAAAGAAAAGAATACCTCACTTCTGCTTCTCAACATCTCGATGGCGCTCTCCCAAACCTTCCACCTGATCTCATTCGCCCCCAAAACCCTAAACTTAGGACAACTCCCAAGCGCCACAGCATGATGATCCAAAACAGGCGGAACCACCACCGTCCGATTGAGTATCGAAGCAATCACGATCGCACTATTGAATTCCGATACCTGGTTGCTGAACCCGCTGTGGGGGGCGTAGAACAGGAACCGCTCTCCTAGGGTTCGAGGGCGAGGGCATTTGGGGATTTAGAGAGGGCCGAGAGGGAAAGGGGGAAAAGGAGGAGGAGGGGAGCGGAGAGGGCGAGGAGAGCGATGAGGAGAATGACAGGTGAGGGGAATGGAAGTGGGGTGATGTTTGGTAATGTTCTTCCATCTCCATTTGCAGGTTGAAGAAGCTCGGCATTTCATTCGTTTCGCTCCAGCTCTGTCGTTTCCGGTCCCCGGGATCGGATTTGTAACGATAAGCCCTCCTGGATGATACTATGGCTATATTTGTTCCAACCCCAGAAATATAATATTTGTTTAATATAAATATTATATAAAAATTAGAATAATACGAAGAAAACCTTTCTAATAAGAAACAATGATTTTTTAAAACAAATGTTCAAGATTAAATTTTGACCATCCAACCGTTACATAATCTTAATTCGTAATACTTGTTATGCATATAAATTTTGGGATCGAACAGTCTATCACGCGGTAATCGATGCGAGTTGCGTTTTAATTTTTTTAATCATTGATATTATAATTTGTTAATTACATATTAAATCATAATAAAATCTTTTAAAACTTTATATATATATATCACCTTAGAAAATCATAACCAATCGTTTGTATTTTAAATTTATAAGTTTTGGATTAAAAAAAAAAGAAGAAGAAGAAGAAAGGTGGCCATCGTTTGGTGATGAAAATGGTGACCACCCAGGTTTGATTTCCGATTCAACCAGGTTTAATTTTATTTCGTTTTTTTAATTAGATTGATTTGACCGGATCATCGGGTTGTGATGGGTTATTCTGATAACTATGCTTTGTGGGGATATTTTATTATGTGCACGTGGATTAATGAACAGATGAGCCAGCGAGGCTAATACTTTGATCATATCCGTAATGGCAAGCATATATGCATTTCGTGGATCTAGTGTGAGGCCAATACTATAACAATGTACTGCCTTATGTTCATAGATTTGTGAGTAAACTCTTCACAATTTAATTCTTTGTATCTATTAATAGTAGAACAGCACACGTTCATATAGATTATACAGTGAGTCCTCTATATGTATTAATGGTAGAACACTACAACAGTACACCTTCATATAGATTATTAGGTGGATCCTCTACGTTGCAAGTAAATAGTTTAGGGTGTTGTCGCAATTCCCAGATCCTGAATTACACTTGAACCTTTGCCAAGATCCTGTTTTAACGTTTCCCCTGTTGTAAAGAAACAATAGAGGGTTTGTACCTTTGGTATTATGATCCAAACTAAAGACTGAGACACATCCCATCGAAGATATAAACAATTCAAAAGACATTCCTTCTATTGACGATTATTATCACATATAAAACTCATAGTTCTATATGTATCTGTCTATATCAAACAGGTAGCGAGAATATATCCCCATTTTTGGGTTAACACAAACGTTTGCATCCTTTTCCAAGTGCAGCAATCACTTCTAATGGAGTTCAACCAACCCTCTTTCCCAAGTTGTCCCTTCAACAATTACTATCCTTTCACTTGTGTGAGCACCAATAATATATGCATATATTATTTTGGCTTTTAATTTGTCTCGGAGATTGTTTTGTTTTCTTATTTTCATTGTTTAATATTTAAAATTTTGATGGATTTTATAATTAACAAAATAAAATTAAATTAAAATTTGAATTTTGAGATTTAACAGCTAGATATTATTTTATCATTAACTAAACATTCAGACACAAAAAGAAATAAGAAATAAGAAATTTATCAATTGAATAACACACACAAAAAGTAAGAATATGAAAGATGTACTCCCACGCAAGGGCTTTGATTTTTTGAGATAGAAAATGTGAGGAGAGTTTGAATGGTCAATGTGTCGTCGATATACTAAAGGTGAAAACATTCTTTGTCAATATGGATATAATTTATAACTGAAGACAATTGCTAGATCAGGATTTATGGTTTCGTTCGAACAATATAAATCCACCTAATCATGTGTTAATTTTTTTTTGTGGGATATGATTAATCAAAATCATGATTGATTAAGATGACTAACCAAAACCATAATCTATCAAATTGACTAACCATAGATTTGAAAAAGTTTATAACTCTCAAAGAATATTTTATAATTTTGTTTGATTATAAGCTCATTTTAGATCTTTTAATTAGTCATTAACCCCTTCAAATGCTACATTAGTTATTAGGAAGAATTCATAATACACCTCCGAAAAGTGTACATTCTCACACTTTTTTGTTTTCTGATTAATTATCAAAATTTTCAATTTGATTTTTATTAATTGTGGTTAATTTTTCTCTATTGATAATATAAGGAGGTGTACACCCCAAAAACTCCCTATTAGTTATTAGGCCTTTGAAATGAAGAAGTATTTATGAGAATTTAATGTACTACCAACCAAAAAAAATGAAAGAAAAAACTCCAACATTCCAATCAAATATTCGAAGAAAGGAGGCTATTGGGCAGTGTTTCTAACCGTTAAGTAGATTTAATAAATTTAAAATTAAAAAGATTTTTTTTATTTTTAAATCGGTTTAAGGAAGCAGCAGCATCCATAGTTAAAATTGCATTGATTTAAAAAAAATTTAAAAAACTTTAAAAGTTGAATCATCTTTTTTTTCATTACTGTTACTATTGCTAATAAACAGTTTCCACTGCTGTTGTTTTAATTGTTGTGCACTGCTACATTAAACTCTTTTTTCTGTTATATGTTATAATATAATGTGATATTATTCTAATGATAGTTGATGCACCTTTCTCTTGGGAATCTCATTATTATGTGAAAATTGTTCCTTTTTATATTTTCTGAGTACATTCTTTTTTAATATAGTTGATCTTTTAAATTAAAATTAAGGCTTTGTTGGTAACATTTTTATTTTTAAGTATTTATCGTTTGCTAACAAATAATAAAATACTATTATTTAATATTGTTAAATAAAAAATACTTTTCTTGTCTCATAATTTTTTCAACATTTGATTGTGTCTATTTGTCCATGTGAACTTTGACTGACATTGCAGTACAATCAAAAATTATTTTATGCATATTTATTTGTAACATTAGTTATAATATATGTTATATGTTTTCATACGATGGAGATTATGAGACGACAAAAAATTATTTGATATAAGAATGAAACTTAACAAATACGTGTTAAATGGTACTTTCTCCGTCCCTCAGTATCAATTTAAGAAGTGTTCAAAGATTTGTGGTATGGAGCTAGATTTTCATTGTTAGTAGAAAACAAACCCCTAATCAATCGTTTTCATCCAACAATTTCAAGCACTCCTGTAATAGTTAATTAGGACGATAAATAAGTCGAATCAACCAAAATCAGGTATGACTTGGGCATAGCTCATTTAGATAATTATTAGATTTGAATTTGAGTTCAAATTTGATTAGAGTGAATCGATCAGTCTAGCCGAGCCTAATTATCAGGTTCTTGGTTTTAACATCGGCTTTCGGATTTCAAAGCTTGAGAGGCTCAAAACTCCGGTTTCCAATTGAAACATAATTCAAACCATAAAAAAGGTTCTAGTAAGTTAAACTTAAAGACATTGAGGAAATTCGATTAACACGAAATATTCATTTTTTATTAAATCATATATAAATTTAATACATATATAAATTCTCATTTTAAGTCAAAGGGTTATAACTAAATTGGGACGAAATGAATAATATTTTGTATGTATATCTACTTCCATATGTTTTCGAGCATAACACTTTTATATCAATACTATATACATAATACGAGTAGGAAATCTTGTTTATATATATATATAATTAATAATTGATTGATGACTAACCAATAAACAATCAAACCAACTGACCATATTATAAAGGGAGAATACAAAATCCGCTTTGTGAAATAACAGCTGATGCTGTTAATTAGTCACTGCAACGACAAAAATCGCCGCATGTCAAAAGATTTTTTGTAACTTGAAGTTTGAAAAAAATATTTGATATTCAAAATTATTGAGATTTTATGATGAAAGGGATTGATATTGTCGTTAATTAGCAACTTTTGCATATAAAGATGTTAAAATGGTTACAAATCGTTTATTAAATCGAACCGTATAAACCAAGATCAATTAACCGATTCATATCATCAAATGATTCCAATTAATCGATCCGATTATGGTTTTTAACCGTTTAATCATCGATTATCCAATTAGCAAACCATTTAACCGATTACGATAACTGTATAACCGTAACTGTATAACCATTTGATTTAATCGAATAGAATACATATATTCATCAAATCTATCCTAACTGAATATAACCGGCTACATATTAAGTCCAATAATTCTTTTGGTTTCTAACACGATCAACCAAATATAAACCGAGTAACTACCGTTTAATCAATTTGACTAAACCGTTAATCTAACCGATTAACCATTACGAGTTAAAAAATCAAATAACCGTGTACTCTAATCGTTTAAGAAATCCATTAACTAAAATTGAATATTAAACGATGATGATTTTGAAAATTATAACCGATTATTAATCGATTCAGTTATGATTTGACATTCAGAATCGAAACCGACAATAAACCAAACCGATTAATCAAAACTGAACCGATCAACACCCTTATCTGCACCTGCTTTCATTTTCCGTTACAAAATACATTATTCGTATCAATGATATACTCTCTCTGTCCCGCATATATTTACGACACATTACTAAAAGTGAATGTCATATATAAATTATAATACTTTCATAATAGACAAATTTTGTACGATTAAAAGCCCAAAATATCCTAATTTTATCTTACATTATCATCTTTATTATTATTTTTTCACTTACGATCATTCATATTCTTTTCTTAATACTCGTGAGGACAAATGTATAAAAAAACACAAAATCAACATATTAATTTTAATGCAAGCCAAAATTTCTTACTATTAATTTACTGGGGATAGAAGGAGTAAATTATCTTACCTCAGCCGCCAGTCGCCGTGCTTTGCAGTGTACGGTTACCTCACACCAAACCCTAAAAGACATAAATCATTTTAATTTCATGTCTATTTTTTTAGGCCTTACCAAACAAGCCTTGAATGATGCGTGAGCATTCTTTCTACCAATTTGTGAAAGGCATTTTTGTTTTGCATCGTCATAGTTATGTATCTTTATATATAGAGGATCAGAGTAGTATACACTCTAAATTCTTTTGCGTACTGCAATTAGCATCCGAATGTGTTTAACCCAACCGTCACACTATTTAATTCCTCTAAGAAACCACTTAAACATGAATGCCCAAGAAGGAGGTGTTTCTCGCCCTCTAGTACACTTTCCAGCTGATATTTGGGGTGATTTCTTTATCAACTTGAAGGTACAAGACAACTTTGTGCCGCGAGTTTGTGTAGTTTATACATCTTCTTACACCACATAGTTTTCCAAACTAAACCCAGTAAAGTTCGTAGCTTAATGTTGTTAATTATATGCATGCAGAGGATTAAAATGGAAGATTATGCCAAAGAATTTAACCTATTGAAGCAGGAGACCAGAGCCAAGCTGGTCATGAAGATGGATGATAATTCTCTCGGTATCGACAAGTTGAAGTTGATCGATACACTTGAACGCCTCGGAGTTTCATATCACTATGAGGAAGAGATCGAAGAGCTTCTGCAACATATATTCTATACTTATGCCAAGGATGATTTCTGTTTGGTAAAGGACGATCAAGTTGATTTGTACACTACTGCGCTTCAGTTTCGTGTTTTTCGACAACATGGATTTAAAATGCCATGCGGTAAGAATTTAGATTGTATACTACTCTGATCCTCTTTATACTAATGCATCATGTTATTATGGTACTAACACCAAACAACCATATACATTCTATCGTAATATTACAAGAAATGAAATCTTAGAGTAGGTAATATATGTCTTGGCCAGGTCTACTTTTGTCGGTGGTATAGGTGCGGAAGAACTGTATAGTGAAGTGTGCTCGGATGGCAATTGTTATTCTTATATACTAAGCTATAGCTATTATCCTGATCATATTTAGCAGGCTCTACTGGACTCGCTGTTGTCAAGGGATGGTATTGCGTAACTAAATATGACGAACTATAACAGACGGCCAATGACTTGAAAATGGTGGACAGATTTCATTTGAGTGCAATATATGCACCATGGGTTGACCGAAATGTATAGTACTGTATGGCAAGACATGACGGGAAAGAAGTTTAATTTATGAAAACCCACGCATTCTTTTTGTTAGATATATAGTCTTGGGCCTACTATCATTCGGATTTTTGATAGAATTGGTTCCTCTACATTTTTCAATATTTTCAATCGTGATATATGCAGATGTGTTCTTCAAGTTCCTAGACAACGATGGCAAGTTCAAGCAAACGCTAATCAGTGACTTGAAAGGAATAATCAGCCTGTATGAGGCTGCCCATGTGAGGATTCGCGGAGAACACATCCTAGATGAAGCCTTAATCTTCACCGCCCAACATCTCAAGCATTTGACAGCGGCGGCCAATAATCCTGATCTTGATCGAGATAATTCTAACCTTCATCAACCTCGCTTGATGAAGCAAGTCGAGCTGGCTTTGGAGTACCCTATGCACTACATCATCCCCAGGCTTGAGGCCCGGCGTTTTATCTCAATCTATGATGAAGATGAGACCAAGGATGAAGCCTTGTTACGCTTTGCTAAGGTTGATTTCAATCTGTTGCAGCAGCAGCATCAACAGGAGCTGAGCTATTTGTGCAAGTGAGTTCTAGCTTGTGCTTCAAATTTGTGATTCCTCCTAACTTCTCTATTTGTGGTGCTAAAGGAGCTCGATCGTCCTTGAAATCAACCTATTCATATATCAGAAAAATCACAATATGACAACAGGCCCCGTGCGCTTTCATATTTGCTTATAGAATGTATCTAATTGGTGATGGGCAGGTGGTGGAAAGATACTGGTCTTGCAAACAAGCTACCATATATTCGCGACAGAAGTGTGGAGGCTTACTTTTGGGCTGCGGCCTTATACTTTGAACCGCAATACTCTCGTGGTCGGGTCTTGGTTACCAAAGCAGTGCTTCTGGCCTCCGTGCTGGATGATACCTACGATGCATATGCCACCTTCGAGGAACTTCAGCGTCTCACCGATGCTTTTGAAAGGTTTGACAATAAAACACAGAAATGTATCTCTACTTATCGATGCAATCACAGCAAAAAACTTATGATTTTTATTTTTTACTTTTTATTTTTTATTTTTTTGTTTTCATTGCTGCCATATATGTTGTCTTCTTAATTTGTTATGGTTACTACAAATTTCCAATTTTCCTTTATGATCATGAGGCCTCACCGCAGCTTCAACATATTGATGTTGTAGGTGGGAGATGAACGACGAAGATCAGCTGTCGTACTATCTGAAAGTGGTGTTCAACTCTGTACGCACTCTCTTTGATGAACTTGATAAAGAGATGGACCCGGAACAATGGCCGCAAACTGCTTGTTATGCCAGAGAGACTGTAATGAGTCTTCTGTGCTCTTCCAACATTTTCTATTTTCCTGAAACGATAGCTTGGTCCTGACAGTATACATATATATGTTGCAGGTGATGGAATTAATAAGAAGCTACTTTCAGGAAGCCAAGTGGCTAAATGCGGGCTATGTGCCGACATTTGAGGAATACCTGGACAATGCAAGGAAATCTAGTGTGTTAAACCTAATCACGACAATCTCGTTCATAGGGATGAAAGGTGTTGCTG
The DNA here is from genome assembly GCA_035668315.1 of Drosera spatulata. Taxonomy (NCBI): domain Eukaryota; kingdom Viridiplantae; phylum Streptophyta; class Magnoliopsida; order Caryophyllales; family Droseraceae; genus Drosera; species Drosera spatulata. The sequence goes on from JAOVYX010019193.1 coordinate 10,817, forward strand.
ATGAGATGGCATTTATTTGGCTGCAAAGCTTTCCCACGATTCAAAGGTCTATGGATAGCATAGGCCGCTTATTGGATGACATTAGATCTCATGAGGTAATTTATCCGACCCAACCTTATTCCTGAACGGTCTTCTTGTCATCTGTAGACTGTAGCAGTAGTGTTACCCTATGTTCATATGGATGTGCCACGTAACCGGACCCAAATTACCGAATTGGGCGTTGGCCCTTCACTTTGGTCTTTCACGAATCCTAAACGTTGTGGTTTGCAGATGGAGCAAACTCGAGCCCATGTGGCTTCAGGGGTTGAGTGCTACATGAAGGAATACGGTGTGACCAGAGAAGAAGCTGTTGAAGCAATTCGAGGAGCAATATCAGATTCATGGAAGGATGTGAATGAGGGGTTATTGAGGCCAACTCCTGTATCTATGCATCTCCTAACAAGAATACTTAATCTAGCTCGAAGTTCTGAAATAAGCTACCACCATGCGGATGGCTATACCAATCCGACTTTTATGAAACATGAAATCAGTGCGGCTTATGTTGATCCGATTCCCATCTGATTGTAAAATATCAAATACTGTTATCGCCATCACAACATTTGGACTACTATTTTGTATTTTCTCGCACTCCTCTAGAGAACATCACAGGAATAAGGATTCAGGCATGGGTAGTTGTTGCCTGTTTTGTGAGCCCGTGTTGCCGTATCTTGTGTCTCAATAGTTCATGGTCGTGGTTGCCATCCTGTTGTAATGTAGCATGAACAATTTCAAAGTGCGTCACAGATCATCATCATCAGTTTGTTTGTTTATTCAGTTTGCAGCCACCAGGCAATCACAGATCATTGAGTTGGGACCTGTTGAATTTCTGACCATCTTTGCTTCTTAAGAATACAAGACCATGGTTTCACGACAAAAGGACTTGACGAGGGTGTATTTGGTACTGCGATTGAAATAGAGTAAATTAGAACCACAAACAAAAACACAAAACCAGCATTCACTGGTCACAAGACAATATAAGAGATCGCGCATCTCCATCCAGTATACATAAGCATACGTCTTTCCATGCATAAAGTCATGCAGTAGGATATATAGCAAAACTACACATACAAGCTGCAGGCCCACCGACAATAAACACTTCCACGTATCAGTTAAGAACTTAACCATCTTATCTATTTTAAATGCTAACTATTAGAAGAATACTTAAGAGGACCATGCTAGCCCCCCGCATAAATTGCAGAGAACTGGCAGCAGAGCTAGCCAAGTAAAACCTTTAAGCAGAAGCATGCATGGAGGTTAAGAAGTGTAGCTACAACCAAATGCGCATGCAATATCAAAATGTCAAGATCAGTTTGCAACAGTCAGAGTAAACAATTGTACCTATATTACTATAAACTAACACCAGAACGTTCTAAATAAATTACGGTGAAAATTGGTACCTAGCTTATTAGTATAATAAATAAGGATCATCGAGGTGATAGCAGAGAGGAGTAGCCGCGAAGCTTGAGCGTCAACACCGACTGCACATTATTGCACTGGTATTGTTAGAAGAGGAACCTCTTGGAATCTCCTTTTTCTATGTTCTTCCCATCATCGTGCTCTCTTTTCTTTCCAACTGCTATTTACATGAGTTTTGGAGCAAGGGAACGAGATGTAACATGAAGAATGACCTTCTCGCTGGTGAAATTGGCCCAATAAGAGAGAGTATTTAGAAGGCCATAGAGACTGCCGGTGGCCTCCCCCTGGACTAGAACACTGTTGAGACGAAGGAGCCTGAACTAACCCAGAATTCTAGACAGCAGCACCCAAAACCTTAAACAGCCTGAATCGGGTCACTGCTGGAGTTCATTTCTGAGCTACCGGCACTTGGCTTAGCATGGAAAGCAGACTGTCTACTGGAGCCATCAAGCAGCTTTAACGATAGGCTTGATCCTTCCCCTTGACCTATGGATTCTCCCAAGCTCAACTTCGACATGCCAACCAGATCATCGACATTGATTGGGCTCGTCGAATGCACTGCTGTAGGCTTGAGCACCTCATGTGTCTCCTTGGCAGGCTCTTGAGGGGTGGTGTTATAGCCTGCCCAGAACGGAATTGCAAATTGGAAGAACGGGGCGACATAGGTAGGATAAACAATAGGATAGCAATTAGGGGAGTTATCAACTGTGAAGCTTCCTTGAGATGTTTCGGTTTTAGGTAAAGTTGCTTCGCCCTCATTTGAGTTGCTTGATGCCATTGACTCACATTCTTCATCCACTGACCCTGGAGCGGGCAACGGTTCGTCATTCTGAGTATCCTGTTCTGGGTTCATGGGGAAGAAATCATGAGATACCATTGGTGCGTCCATGGTCTACAAACACAACCGCAGAATCATTAATATATCACCAAGGTAAGGGCAACTGCAGAGCAGAAACCGACTGCCACATTAAACTTCTACAACAGTATTTGCAAGAAGAAGTTGTTCCACCAGCTATGGATATAGCAAGAGCTAGAGTTAGAACAGTTTAAAAACAGAAGATTCTCTTCGGCATTAGACTACTGCTCTTAGGCAATTCCAGTTATGAACAAAATAACCAGATGGGAAGCATTTGCTACCTCTTCAGCCACAATATCAAACAAGCTGGACCGTCTTTTCCTTCTGGAAGCATTGCTTTGCCGAATGAAATATTTCTGAGCGTGGCTGGCAACCTGAGTCGGCGTCCTTGATATCACAAAATTGCGCGAGATTCCACGCCAATCCCCCTTCCCAAGCTTTTGCAGGCCAAGTAAAAACATTCTATGCTCCTCCTCCGTCCATGGAACACCTTAAAGAAGAAAACCAAGGATCAGTGAACCATGTATAATTATTAATAAATCAAATGAATCTAACCACGGCCGGCATGACATGGAGATCAAATACCAGTTAATAATAAACAGAACACAAAATGTGCTTTCAACAAATAAAAACACAGTTGAAAATCTAGATGGGGAAAAATCTTTGACTACATTGAATGACAGGGAGGACCACAACTCAACCATTTCGTGGCAATATTGTTAGTCCAAAGATGTTAGTAATGCCTTCACCAGTAGATCCTCAGAAGCAGAGCAGCGTTCTACTGGAACAACTAAAAGCAGGGATCGAAGATATTTATCCGGCTGATCATAAACGTCAAGACACACTGCACTTATGACCTTACACAATACAACGAACTTCGAAGTCTTTCTCTGCCTAGAACTTATCCAAAGCTGTGGCCGGTTGAAAAAGTGACCTAGCAACAGAACTTAATGTTCCTAACAATGTTCACTGGGAAAAAAACCTCAAAAATATGTATATTATAATTTCTATAAGCAAAGTGTTGGGCACATGTGTGTCATTCGACTCAATACATGGTGAAGGTGGAAGTGACGAAGAATGAGAATAGGGGGAGATGTACAAAATGAGATCGTTGTGTAAGCAACGGAGCACGATAAGGTACGACACAAAGGAGGTGAACAGAACCATTCCACCCATGTAACAAACCTCATTTTTAACACAAAATGAGAAGAAGAAAACCTTTTTGTTGCCGTACAAAACTTAGATTCTGCACTGCTTATTCACATACTAGATTACTCATGCTCTATTTGAGGCTCCTCAACAAAGCCAAGAAGTCTTCAAGTAAACCACATAATTATGCTCTGAAAAATCTGCTTACAAGAGCTCCAAATGTTGAGTGCAGGCCTCTCATCAAGACCCATGCAGAAACATCAGGCTCATCGAATCGTGTCTCTGATATAATCATATGCTTGGGTTAATTTTGTCATAAGCTTTTGCTCTAGCTAACAGCAACATTACCATCCAGGGAAAAAAATTGAAAATAACATCAAGACCCAACGCATTCTCTCAGCTTAGTTGGGTAGGCCATAGAAGTAAGATTAGTAACACTGCTCTAATCTTTGGTTCCCATCCATCAACTCTTATTAGGCCTTCTTTTCTCACTGAAAGGCTACAAAATCACTTTCTTCGAACTCTTCTTAAATGGGGTGGAGGGAAAGGAATAACATGACAATGGAGTTCACAAACATGTTCCCGTCCATATTTGCATACTACATTCTCCATCCCCCTACGGATGCCGTCAATCTAGGCTATCGATGAACCAAAGTATACCCGGTTAATGCAACAGTATCACAGTATGAGCATTTCGGCTTCAAAATCCGCATCCATTCATCATGAAGAAAGCATTATCCAACCACCGCTCAGATTGACTAGTTCACTCAATCCCCTCGTTAATTCAAACTCCCAAGGCTCGACATTTCCGTGGTCTCAAAGGGGACTTCGCCAAAGGGAAAGAAAATTAGCTGGATCCAAAACTCAATAACAGTTTCCCACTTGAGCTTAAACAACCATATAACTCAAAAAGATTAATATGACAGTCATAGATACTGAAAAAAGGATGTGATTAAACAGAATTCTAAGGGGAAAGTAGAGAGCTAGAACTCCTAACCCACTTGCCTCTCCAATTTGAGATCGTATTAATCTTCCTTTCTTGGTTTAGTTGGCTATAAAAGCAGCGATTCAGAACTTATTCATCATTCTAATGGAACACCTAAGGCACGAATCAAGACAACTTGTACCACCAATTGCCATGTTCATGAATTTTCTTGTTCTGCAACAAACAACCAAATGCAATAATAATTGCTTTGAACTTGGAAGTGACCACAAGGAAAAACATATGAAAGAAGTAGATTGGAGAAACTTTACAACAAAGTACCCAGTTCACTGACTAACCAAGAACAAGTTCCATTAGTGGGAACCGAGACTTTCATAAACTCAAATGAAATAAATCAGGTTGTTAGCAAATTGCTAAAATTGGGTAATTATCCCCAGATGAATGAGCAAAGATTTCTCCTCCAATCAAAATTCACAAACAAACCTTTCTTCCTCTCACGAGACGTGGACGAGCCAGCAACAACATCCTCAGAGGCATAGCCATCGACCCCTCCTCCGTGTCCCTGATCCGGGGTGTCGGCGCCACCATCGGACCCCGGCGTGGTGGATCCAGCAGCAGCCTGCACCATCCCCAACCCCATCAACCCCGATGATGATCCCGATCCATTGTAGTGGCTCAGATTCCCCATGCTAGCGCACTTTCGAATCCCTCCATCGGTGAGCCTGACGCCGAAGAGCTTCACCCCGCGGTTCGGACATGTTCGGGAGTTGTGCCCGTTGTGGCTGCAATGCGAGCACCGCCGCGTCATACTCTCACAACAGGATTCAGGGTGAGGCTTTGGAGTGGTTGCGGTTACAGATAAGGAGGAGAGGGAGGGATTGGGTGCGACGCGTCAAAAGGGAATGGAGGGGGCGATAGAGGACAAAAAGGAATGGAGGAGTTGTGTTTTGTTGATGAGGGAGGAGTTCTGGTGTCTGTGTCCGTATCTCGAGTTTGATCTTTTTACCTACTGACTACTATCAATATCAGCCCAATTTGTGTTCATAACGCCGAATATTGGTTTTGAAAATTTGGTCGATTAAGACGCAATAACAACATGATAAAGGTTTGATTGGTGGTACGATTTTGAAATATTTTTTTTATGTATATATTAAATTTAGAAAGAATGTTTAATTTTTCATTCTGAGTGTGAAAGAGAGAAAAATAAAAAATAATGATGGATAGATTGATAAAATAATAAATATATAATTTAATGTAATTTGAATAATTTGAATAAACTAACAACAAAAAATTAATATAATTTAAATAATACGAAAGGAATATGTGTTAGAGGTTCATGGTAGGTTGATAGTATGAGATTAGAACATCGTGCGAGAAATCCTTTCGTCTTCGCATTCACGTCAAGTGTCACTATCTCCCCTTCATCAGTATGCAACCATTGAATATTGGAGGTTATTATGGCATGGATTAGTAGTTTAAAAACCTTTTATTTGAGGAATATTAAAAAAATAATTTTTTTTGTTTTATAATATAAATAATATTTATTTATTTGAATTGTTTTAAAATATATACAATATATTATATTTAATAATATTTTTATATAAAAAAATAACAAAATAATTATCATCTGTTATAGTACATTCAGCATATTTTCTCATAATTGCTATAATAAATTTCACTATCATTAAAAAAATATTTTATTTTCTCAGATTTAACACACACATAAATTCAAATATCGGATCAAATCATTATTCATATTTTAAAACAAAAAAAATATTTTTGTTGTAGTTGTTGGAAGGAGGAAATAGCCAGTGATTACATTTAAATAAATCAACCAATGCTTTTAGATGGTTGAATGAATTGCATCGATATTGTGAATATGCAACAGATTCTATCATTAGTATCAAACTCAACTAATCAATCAACTTTTTCTATGTTGACATGATTTAATTTGGATATTGGCATATTATTATTAACACATTGTGTACTGATATTGAGTAAGCACATTAAATTTTAAACAGAGATATTGCATAAAATACTGGTAATTGTAAAGTATAAACTTAAAAGTGCGACATGATCCACAACTAAGAGCTATCCTTGATAAATTTCGAAGATCTTTATTTTGGGAACTAGACATGTTGTCATTAATCATTAGTTAATTTAATTAGTAGGTGAGCAAATGACTTTTTGTATGAACAAGGATTAGTCCTGATTATTCACATGCCGCTAAAGTTGACTATTCAATTGGCTTATTACAAAACTCTCTTCTAAATTGGTACTGTTAGAGGAGAGGAGTGAGAACTAAGCATTCTTAGCACCAGGATTAGTCCCGCAAAATTACATTTGCATTTGGATTCAGGTCTTGATTAGCATCGTAGTTGTCAAAAGCCAAAATACTCCATTTCCAACTGAGTGGATTACCCACATAATTTTTCATAATAGACAATTACGTTTCGCTTTCCATTCCTTACATCCAGACGGAGTCTTCTTGTATCTTAGTTGCATTCAGAATCATTAACAAGAACGGCACAACAAAAACAAAAAAATTAGGGGGGGTCATCCCCATCCCATATGATAAATGGATTATCCATTTTCTTCAATATGAGATAAGATCAGGAGATCGAAATCTGTTAAGTGTCGAATTATTGTATAATGATAATGAAAAAGCTCTTTCAGATTGATGGGATATTCGATTGATCGAAAGGAAATCATACGGAATTTTTTTTAAAAAAAACAAAATATCAAGGCAATTTTGATTGAGCCAATGAACTCCCGGGAAATAATGTACAAAATTCATAAAATATGCATAAATTCAATCATACTTGGAGCGAGTAGTAATGAACATGAGGTAAACCAACCTGGGTTGGTCTAGTGGTGTTCGACTCAACCTTCTTCTTGAAGGTCTTGGGTTCGAATCCCACTAGCCTCAAAATTCATGTTGGCCACGTCCGTTGACTTCGGTCAAAGCTTTAACCGATGCTGGTGGAGGGGGCGCTTTGCCAGTGTCCGAGGGATTAGTCGAGATGCGCGCGAGCTGACCCGAACACCCTCGTCATAAAAAAAAAAAAAAAAACATGAGGTATACCTGTAGACTATTGTCCGTAGTTGCTCCGTTTGTAGATTAGTCAATTACACTATGGTGGTTGAAAAAAATAGAATTATCCAATTGGTAACTTGGGGAAAATCTTCGAAATATTTGTGTGCGGAGAGGATCTGAGCTGAGCATGTGGTGGGAACAGAGACAACGTGGAAGGTGCTTAGTTGGGACCTGGGAGCATATTCTTTTAAATGGCACATACTATCTTATCCTTTCTCATCCATTTGTACCACTCAACAAGACAACCCTTTTTTATCCTATATTCCATCAGAAGAAGTTCAATCTTAATGCTAAAATAAATATACTTATTTTAATAATATAATGTTAATTATATTTGACATTAATTAATAAAAATAAACTTTAATATCATTTAATTATTATTTTATTTTATTCTTTTGAATTAAAAAATAATTATTTGAAATTTTAATTTTTTAAAAAATTTTAATTTTTGATATATAATTTTTAAAAAAATATATATTTTGATTTTTGACCTATGATCTTTTTAAAATAAACATTTTACGCACTTATCAACAACAGAATCAGCAAACCAATTTCCATGTGTGTACCTGCATAACTCCACCAGGAGACGCCAATCTGCTAGTCTTTTTAAAAGCACCATTAGTATTAAGTGTAATTCATCCCTCATCGAGCGGCTCCCGACTGACCTGATTACCGTCATCAAGAGTCATATTTCCAGTCCCCCGCCTCTTCGCTTCGCTTCATTTACTTCGCGGGATTACGAAATGATTAACTTTGTTTTATTTTTCGGCACGTGCTACGAAGGATTAAAAAGGGCCAAGTTCATTTCTAGATCCACCAAAGTATTTACATGTCTTAACTATCTCACATTCGTGAATCAGTATTATAACGAACTTGCTTAATCATTCCACAACGGAAATCAAAACTTAATCATCAATTGCAAATTATTCTTACATGAGGATTGATCGAGAGGGCATTATTCTTTTCCCAAGTATGTGCTTCTATTACTACAAGACCATCTAAGGGGCAAATGCGATCTCTTTTGCTTGCTTTGTGATGCTTTGTTTTAATTCTTCTCACATGCGAGGGATAATTCTTTTCCTTGTGGTATGACATAGGATTATGAAGCTTTTGTGTTAAGCAAAGAATCCAAGAATGGGCATCATCTTCTTCTTCACCTTTAACCGGCCCAATTGATTCTTTTACTTTGTCACCCTGTGTTTTTATATGTCGGCTTTAGTCTTTTGACGCATACTCATGAACTTCAAGGAATAGAATTAGACCTGCAAGATCATACCATTAGGTAAAATATTTATGAGAGAAAACAGCCAATAATCTGCTCGACTCAAAGATTGTTTACTTTCAAAAAAAAAAAACTCAAAAGATTGTTAATTTCATCGAGACTGTTATTTTCATCAATATAATTATTGTTCGAATCATATGTACTAGTGCAATAGATGAGGAACAGAGAAGTAGATATATATCACGAGAAACAAGGCGCGGCACAGATCAATTTTGAAAAGTTTTTCATGGTATAAAATATGAAGGTTACAGAAACATGGCGATGCTCGGACCCAAAAAGAACATAATTCTGAGTCTCAGAGCAGAACATGGCAATGTGACCTCCATCAGGAAGACCTTCTGTTAGGAGGAATACATTTCTAATGCATCAACGGATTACAAACAAAGTAATCCGTGCACTGTCTATTCCCGGCGACAATGAACTCTTTAGTGATCAAAGTCATCATCATATCTGGAATGGAAGACAAACCAAGCTCATATCATAACTCTCGAATCCTTGTTAAAGCTACAACATGTAACATGTAAGAGTATCAAATTAAGACGTGGATGTTTAAACATTTAACTCTAGGAATCTCTCGCAACTCGGAGTGTGGATCTCTTGATAGAATCGATCCTCTGCAGTCTGATCTGCTCTCTAAATTTCGCGATGAACTCATCCGCCTTCTTATCAACATCTGGACTCTCATCCGCAACTCCATTGGACAAATTGTCGCCTGCATTTGCAGCTTCAATATTCCGCCCTGAACTTCTTCCATGCTGATCATCATCAATTTCTGATTGGACATCATCGACATTATCATAATCGGCCTTCCTTGAGACCTCATCGATTGTCTCCTTTGGATAATCCGACAAAGATGATGTCCTCGGTGCACTTATATCCCTTTTACTCATGGTTTCGTTCGATCTCATTCCAATCTTTTCACTATGAATTTCTCCATTTCCATGAGCAGACTTGGTCACAAGCAAATGACGAGTCTCACTATAGTCCTTTGGTTCGCTCCTAACACTTCTGCCAGTGTTGTTGTAACCATTATCCAGAACAGATTTTGACGTGAACAATGGGGATTTGTGAACCGGTCGGTACTGAGGCAGTGGTGGTGGAGGTGGAGGAGAAGGGATGTAGTATCTGATCCTTTCCTCTTCATCTTCTATGCTTTCACCTAGGGAATGAGAAACCAAATTCCGAGAACTCTGAGAACCAAAGGACGTTCGCGGTTCAAGTTTCTCATAGTCTTTCTTGAGTTCCATCCTCATGGATCTCGATCTCCAAGGAATTGGCGATGGAAGCACAATGCTATCTTCAGTTCCTTTCGTCCTTTCTTCACCACCGAAGACCCCAAACTCCCCGTTTAAAGTTCTAGTCTTCAATTCGCGTGAACGTCCCACCGAACTCCCATTCGAACTAGACCTACAAATCGAAGATCCAAAACCTCTAACATCCCCATCAACGTCATAACTGAAGTCATCAGCATCGCCAACATGCGACTTCAAGCTCCCATTTCTTCCATTTCTTGGAACTTCATCCAACACCGAGCTCGAAATAGACCCATCATCATGAATCCCACCAATACCATTGACATAACTATCAAAACCATCACCATCAACACCACGAGATCTTGAGGTTCTATACTGACTCTTCTCATCACAATCTCTCGCAATCTGACTCGTCTTGCGCCTATCAGGAGACCTCGAAACCCTTGAACCCTCCCCACCATCCAGGCCGTCGCCATTCCCATCATCACCGCGCGACTTCAATCTCCTAACAGGCAACGAAAGCGGCATTTCCACCACGACAGGATCATTCCTCCTATACTGAGACTGCGAACTCCACCTCTCAATCTCCCCATCATCACCATCAAACCCCTTCCCACTACTCCCCACATCACCATCATCATCTCCATCGAAAACCGACGAAACAGACAACAACCTACTCACATACCCATGAGCAGAACCATTCTCCAACTTCCCCTCCGTCGCCTCGCCCCAATGCTCCTCGTTATTCCTGCGACTAAACAACCCGTAAGAGACCGCCACACCGACGAACACAAGCTGGATTATCTCCCAGCTTCGAGTGATCAGCGAGTCCTCATCCGGTGCTCGTAGCGGGACTAGGAGCAAGAACACAGTCCCGATGAGGGCCTTGAAGAGAAAATGGGTGTAGAATCTACCTGGGTTCTGCTTCTTTGATTGTTTTGGTGGGTGTAGTGTGGTGATCGTTGAGTTTTGTTCTTCATCCGCCATTGATGAATGAATGCGAGAGGGTTTTGATTAGTGGTGAAATGTGAGAAGTTATGTTGATGAAGATGAAAGGCTTAGCGGTTAAGGAAAGTGGAGAATGAGGGAGAGAGGGTTTGGTTTTCTTGTTGCTTTTGTGTTTTGGTTTTCGTGTTTTGATCTTGATTGTTGTTGCGTTGGTTGTGTTTTTGTACAAGGATGATGAGTAGACTTGCCTAGAACGTACGCAGTACGCAGAATCTCGGCTGCGGACAAGAATAGAATTAGAACCCTTGTTGTCCAAACTTCTGATTAATGATCTAGTAGTATCTGTTCCTCATCTAAACTGTTGGTTCCTTCATTGTATAATAAGCATAAGTGAGAAGGACTTGACCAATATAAATTATGAAATATTTAAGTTTAAATGTGTCTATTATAAATTATCGGTCATATTACGAATAATAACCCGAAACAAACGTGGAATAACAAGAAATAATAAATCAACGATCCAACGAAATCAGCGAAAAAATAAACAATACCAGATTTACGTGAAAAAAACCCTCAAGAAGAACAAAAAACCTACGGAAAACGAAAATCCACTATTAAACAATGTTTATAGCGTTTTCGGAATCTGATCGTTCAATCTCACTTTGTGTGTACTCAAAAGACACTAGGAATCACCAAACAATCATCCTCTTTCGCTCTATAATCGTCGTACACCATTGAAAACCCTAAAAACAATCTATTTATAGAGTCCGAAAATAAAACAGAGCCTGGCAGCCCGTCGCCCCAGCGACAGGATAAACATCGCGCCCGTGACCCAGCCAACTCTGTCCTGTGCTGATTATTTGCGCGCTTAATGTTCCTCAAAACTCTGGATACTCAAAACAACATCAACAATCTCCACCTTGCCTTGAGTAAACGTACCACAACCAGTGATTTCAACTAGCGACCCTCCCGTGCCATAACCTGACACGTTTCTGCATCCCTTATTCGTGTGAAGGGATGCACCACCACACCATTCAGCATGAAGCAACATGAATCAAGTCCAAACACTTCTTGAACTTGATCTTTGTGACTCCCTTGGTTAGCATATCCGATGCGTTATCTTTTGTGTGAACCTTCCGCAAATCTATGTCTTTATAATCCACCCATTCTCCGAACTTGTGAAACCTCACATCAATATGTTTTGTCCGAGCATGATAAACCTGATTCTTGGCCAAATGGATTGCACTCTGACTGTCACAAAACATGCAGACACCATTCTCCTGCTTGAAACCAAGTTCCGGCACTATATTCTTGAGCCATATAGCCTCCTTTTCTGCCTCAATCAAAGCCAAATACTCTGCCTCTGTAGTAGATAAAACAATCACATCCTGCAGGACTGACCTCCAACTCAGAGGACCACCACTGAAAGTAAACACATACCCACTGGTAAACCTTCTAGAATTCAAATCACCTGCATAGCCTGCATCCACCATTCCAACTACATCACTCTTCGCATCCTGGTCATTAAACAAGATGCCATAATCTGTAGTTCCAGCCAAGTACCCCAGAATCCACTTCACAACATTTCAATGCTCTCTTTCTAGATTACCCATATACCTGTTAACTACACCAACAGGTTCAACAATGTCTGGGCGAATACATATCATAGCATATATGAGACATCCTACCGTATTAGCATACGACACACGAGACATACGCTCCACCTCTTCATCTGAATCTGGACACTGTTGAGCTGACAACTTAAACTGAGAATTCAAAAAAATTGCAACTGATTTTGCGTTCTTCATGTTGAATCTCATCAAAATCTTCTCAACGTATCCTCTCTGAGTAAACCACAACTTCTTTAAAGCTCTATCACGGACAATCTCCATGTCTAGGATCTTTTTTGTAGGACCAAAATCCTTCATCTCAAATTTTGAGCCCAACATCTGCTTCAACCGAAGAATTTCTTCTCTATTCTTTGAAAAAATTAACATGTCATCTACAAAGAGACTAAGCAGCACAATAGAACCATCATCGCAGAAGTGGAAATAGACACAAGGGTCATACTCACTGCGAGAATATCCGTGTGAAATCATGAATCCATCAAAACGTTTGTACCACTGCCTTGGAGACTACTTCAGGCCATACAACGATCCCTTCAACTTGCAAACCATCCCTTCTTTATCAGACTCCACGAACCCTTCCGGCTGATTCATATAGATGATCTCCTCTAAGAAACCGTGAAGAAAAACAATCTTCACGTCCATCTGCTCTACCTCTATATCAAATGTTGTAACTAATGTCAAAATCAATCAAATAGATGTGTGCTTCACCACAGGAGAGAAGATCTCGTTGTAGTCTATACCTTCTTTCTGAGAAAATCCCTTAACCACTAAATGAGCTTTATACTTCTCACCCTCCTTAATTCTGAGCACCCATTTGCTACCAACTGATTTTTTTTTCTTCTGAAAATTTCACCAACTTCCATGTTTGGTTCTTCTTGAGTGACTCCATTTTCTCCACCATAACTGTCAACCATTTATCACGATCATCAGAATTGATAGCCTCATGGTAAGAAATAGGATCACCTCCACCAGCAACCAACGCGAGAGTAAGCATGTCTTCAAAATCATATCTCTCAGGAATCTTCAGATTTCGCTTCTCTCTACCTAAGGCAATACTGTAGGACTCCTGCTGTTACACTGGGCTTGTATCAGCTACAACCTACTCAACCTGATCAACTTGATCAATCTCTGTCGAGCCGTGCTGATCAGAAACCTACTTATTCGTCTCTGGAAGCTCTATCTCGATCTGCTTATCTTTGACATTAACCTCCCCATTGTTTTGTTTCACCATGTGATCTTCATCAAAGACCACATCTCTGTTGATCATTTTCTTCTTTGTTATAGGATCAAATAACCTATAGCCTTTCACATCATCCTCATATCCAAAAAAGATGCATTAGTTTGATCTAGCATCTATCTTAGATCTCTCAAATCTCTACATGTGAACATAGACAGAACATCCAAAAATTCTCAAAATAGAATAATCAATAGGTTTTCTAGACCATATCTCCTCTAGAATGTGATGATCAATGCTAAGGATGGACTTTTGTTGATGAGATAACAAGTTGTGTTAACGGCCTCTACCCAAAAACTCTTAGACAACTTTGCGTTCAACCTTATGCATCTAACTCTTCCCAGCAAAGCCCTGTTCATCCTCTCAATTACTCCATTTTACTCTGGCGTATCCCTAACCGTGAAGTGCCTGATGATACTCTCATCTTTGCAAAACTGGACAAACTGACCATCTGTGTACTCTATGCCATTATAAGATCAGAGATACTTCAGCTTCTTCTCTGACTGAGTCTCAACTCGTGCCTTCCACCATTTGAAGATGCTGAACACCTCTAACTTCTACTTCATGAAATATATCCACTCTCTTAGATTAGTCATCAATAAACCTCATAAAGTACTGTGCTCCACCTATTGATGTGTCCTTGATAGGCTTACAGACATCGAAATGTACATAATCTAACACCTCTTTGCTAGAATAAGATTAAAAGGTTTACCTTTTAGTTATTAAGTATACCTAATCATTTTATTTAGGTGAAAGAAAATTAGGTGTTAATTAGCTTTTGTAACCCTATAAATAGAGGATGTTTTCTACATCATTTCAAGAGAAAAAAAATCTCTCCTTTTCTCTCTAGTTTTTCTCTAAAATAATTTAATTATTTTATTAATTTTAAAATTTATCGTTAGACGATATCGATCCGGATATATCAGTTAAGCAGGTCAACCTTCGCGAGCACTTGTTCAACAATACTTTTAAGATTTTACAAACTTTTCAAATGATTTATTAACAGACAGAAGTTGGTTTTTGCCAATCATGATTTAATTGGCTTGTTAGATCACAACACATCTAATATAAATGTGTGCTGTATAATGTTAATTATAACAAAAGTCCTTTTTCTTCTCTTTTTTTTTTTTCATAAGATAGAGTGAATATATAGATGCAAGAAGTGTTGAAAGGTGTAGATAAGGATGCCAATGAAACAAGTCGAGCTTATGATTATTTTTTTTATTTTTATTTTTGTTGGTAAAAGAGTCGAGCTCATGATTAATTGCTCAAATATGGAAAAGTATTTTATTTTATTTTTTACACTAATTACCACCTGAAGTAAAATAGACAGCTAAAATCACAAATTCAATATAGTAGTATCACCTAAAAACAGTCGAATCTATAATGTCAAGATCATTACCAGACGAAGAAAGTGATCACGTATTCACTTATACTACCCATTGAAGTGATGCTCAAGCACCGTAAGTTTTCAAAAATTTAATATTCCATTAATAATCACCACGTGAGTACGTGATCGTGGCCATCAAATTCGAAGTAGAAAAATAAAATCACTATCACCCAACAATCGATCACTTGACCTCCATGCCACGCTATTCTCGGAACCACCCGACCCGAATCCGACCCGCTTGCTTTCTCCACCTTCCCCTCGATTTCTTCCCCCGAATTCCTTCAACAAACACTTGATCTGGACTGCCCATCTAATCCAAGTCCCTGCTTCACTTCAAAACCCCAAAAAATCTCTCAGTTTTTTTTATCATGGGAAATGGTTAAATTTAGGGTTTTTTATCGGAACAATTGGGTTTCTTGTGGGTTGGTTTGTTGATTCGTGTTTCCTTTTGATCGAGTGGGTGTTTGAATTGAAGCAATTGGGTTTCTTGTGCAGGCAATTTGGGTTTCTTTTGTGGATCAATTGGGTTTTTTGTATTAGAGCAATTGGGGTTGCGTTTGAAATTTAGGGTTTGGGATTGGTGCAATTGGATCATTAGAGGATTAGAAGGTATTTTTCGATTGTGGGTTCAATTGGATTTGTGAGAGAATTGATATGCATATAGAAGAATTGGGGGGAGGAGGGGATTCGATTGAGGGAGGGGAAAAGGGGTGTGGTGATGATGTTGTTGATGGGGAAATGACTGTCGCTGTTTGGGATGGGAAGAGGGTTTTGGTCGGCGCCGGTGCTCGAGTGCTGTTTTACCCTACTCTCCTATATAATGTCCTCAGGAATAAGTTCCAGGCCGAGTTTCGGTGGTGGGATCGCGTTGATCCGGTATATGTCTTGTCCCCGATCACTTATACTTTCTGTAAGTGTTTGTATGATGGTGTTTGATCACTTTCATCAATACGGAAAATTTGCATTTTAAGTTGTGGAAGGATAAATTGGGAGCAGGCTCTTAGTGAAAGTTCATACTAATTGATAGAATGGTTCGTGGTATTTCATGTATCTGTGTCGTATAACATGAATTGTATAGTGGTTAAGGTTGATAATTGACTATTTGAATGTGGTTGAGTATTTTCTGATATGCTGAAACTGGAAGTAGTTTATAAACCTTTATGCAGGGATTCGTTGTGTATATAAACCCCGTTTCATTCTCTTTCGATAATGTGTTGATTTTGATATTTCCTCTCAACACAGAAATTCGTTGATCATGCTGTTTTATGAATTGATGGGATTAACTGGGTAGTTGTTGGTGTTGTTGTATGGTGTTTTATGAGTTGAGTCTCAGCTTGTGTGCTTAAGTTTCAGCTTCAGATTCATTTGATGCACCAGCGTCACTGTTCTTAATGAAGATAGTAACTAGTAACTTGTTAGTATTGTATAAACCGGCTCCTAATGATAAGTAAGTAAACTCTTTCAGCAATAAGCAATCCTTTCGATCGACCTTGAAAACAGTCAATTATAGTATGCTGGATCAAGCTAGCAGTTCAAATGTTTATACAACTATAGTCCGAGTCATCTTAGTGCAAATCCTGCAATGAGGACCTTGTATGTGTACATTGATATTACAATTATCTTATTTGTACGCTACTTTGCTCACGCGTCTTTTCTCTTCTTATATGTCCTGTATGTGCAGTTCGTGCTGTTAGGTGCCGTACCTTTCCCTTCTGACGTTCCACACTTGAAGGAGCTTGGTGTCTCTGGTGTGGTAACTCTAAATGAATCTTATGAGACTTTGGTTCCCACATCTATGTATTTTGTAAGTCCTCCTTTTCCCTATTTTATTTCATTTGCTATTTGTAGTTGTATTCCCACTCATAACTTGTATTGTATGGTCCAAACCAAAAAACATAAATCAATGAATGAACCATAAAAGCAAAAATCCCATGTGCAAATTCTTTCTTGCATACTCTTTTCCACTTTTGGTTTAAATTTTTGCATCATGTTTTTGGTTTTAGGATCATGGCATTGGTCACTTGGTGATTCCTACGAGGGATTATCTTTTTGCTCCATCATGTAGTGATATCTGCCTGGCTGTGGACTTTATTCATAGTAAGTTTAGCTTTTCCCTGCTAGGATTGATTACCCGATGAGATTTCGCAGGTATTCTCATTGTGTTTCTCTTCAAAGGCGAAGCAAATACCCCTCTGTTAATATTGCTGTTAGGCTAATCTTCTGTTCTGTTTTGTTTTATGAAGAAAACGCATCTTGTGGGCGCACAACCTATGTACATTGTAAAGCTGGCCGGGGACGGAGCACCACAGTCGTTCTCTGCTATCTGGTCTGTGCTACGTCGCAATAATGATATAGTAACGCCTGTTCCCGATGTTGTCTTTTGACATGGCTTTTTCCGTTTGTGTTTCGTGATATGTAGGTGCAACACAAAGGAATGACCCCCGATGTTGCATACAGTTACGTGAAGTCAATTAGGCCTAGGGTTTTGCTTGCTTCATCTCAGTGGCAGGTAACTGTTCATGATTTTTTATGCTTATATTGCATCATTCGAACACCATGACTAACAATTTCACTATTCAGACCTTTTCTTTTATATGCGTAAACCTAACGGCTATGTTCAGATGCAAAGGGAGCAAATCCTTTTGTATATATGGGAGTCCATTCATGTTTCGACCAAGGAAGTCAAGGCCGTCCATTAATATCTGAACTTGGACCATTAAGGGGATGTTTGGGATTGTTGTCCAAAACTATGAAATTCAAAACCAATTATAGAAACAGAAAACCAATAGCAAAAATCAAACTCATTTTACACAATAAAATAATTTTTATGTAAAGAGATTATTGAATATTTTAGTCAGATAAAATAATTAACAAAAAATGAAAATAATTTTTTCTGGTTATCTGATTTCTTGTTTCCGTTTCATCCGTTTAAGAACAGGAATGAAAAACAAATAGTTTTGTTTCATCGTGAGTGAAACCATAATAGAAAACAAGAAACATGAGTGATATTAAACTTGCCCTAATATGACAGCTTATTTATCTGTACCTTGCTATTTGCCTACTAAAGGGTCCAGAACTACAGCTACGGTAAAATTTGCATAGATTATTCCAACCTGTTGGACTGAGCATGTTTGAATCCTCATGTATTATGACTAATAACCAGTGGCATTGGACTTGCTCTTAACGGCTGATTGAGTGGATGTAGCCAATGCACCGTCAATCAATCGAACTCCTGAGCAGATGTTTCTGAGTTCATTAATCGTTTATCGGGTTTTTCTCATCAACTGCAGGCTGTTGTGAATTACTACCACCTAAAGGTGAAGAGTAGTGAATTGGGCCCTGGGAAATTCCTCACAGTTACATCTTGGAGTTCTCCTACTGTTGAAAACATCCTGGCATTTGATGACCACTCTGCAGTGGTGGTGACAAGTTCTGATCTCCAGGGCTATGACCCAAGCCACGACAGAATTACAGTAGAAGCACACATATGGTCAGATCTGGGTGTGATTTACAAAGTTCGCCTAGTTGGTAAGGTGGCGCTGCAGAAGCTTTCGTGGCTGTTGCCAAGATGCCACATTCAACACAGGAAGCATGGATGCACCGTCACAGCGGACCAGATAACTGCTGTTGCAGTATATTGAGTCATTATGCCAAGGCTTGGCGTGAAAATATCCAGTCGTGGTCCCGTACATATGCCAAATAAGGTTTTGCTTGGGACTGGATATATGTTCTACCCCTTACATTTTCCGTTGTAAATAGAGTTCTATACTATCAAACGGAGGAAATGTATATAACGAAGTCGTCGAGTCTAATGACGAGGCAATCATATTATAGTTTATTTCAAGTATATATCGATTACAGGCTCTTGCTTTCCTATCTGGTAAATATTTACCTTTGAAATTCAAGTTACAGGCTCTTGCTTTCCTATCTGGTAAATATTTACCTTTGAAACGGCAATCTTGTACCAGTTGAATCAGTTACTGAGAGCCAGGAACCAGTGTTTTAACCATCCATTTGTATCAAACCATGTAAGAGTAAGACCTCGTTCTCTCTCTCACTCACGGACCCGGATCCTCTGCCTCGGTAAACCAATGGCACACAGTGTTGTTGGTTTGATTTTTTTAATTTTTTTTTTACATTTTAAAAAATCTGAAAAATAATTTAAAATCCCAATAAGAAAATATTAATCCTAAAAAAATTATAAAAATTATAAAATTTAATAAAAATAATCCTATAAAAAATTATATCTATAAAAAACTTAATAAAAAACATAAACAAATCCTAAATCATCAAAAAAAATTAAACCGTCGGATCAAAATTTCAATGATCCAAAACCCAAATGCATCTCTAGCATTGGATTCCCAACAGCCGTGGATTCTATTCCCTCATACACACCAAAAAAAAAAAAAAAAAGGGCACCGTGTAAGACCCGGTAAAAATCGTAGAATGCAGGAAAAAAATACTATTCATCGTCTCCACTGAGTAGAACTGGGTTGATTGTCTAAAAAAAAATCAAAAAAAATGAAATTTCTATTTTATATAGAGGCGGAATAGGCATACCAGGGGTCAGGTGAGGAATGAAAATGGGCTTTTTGGATGGAATACGAATCCAGCCGGAATAGCATATTCCATGCGAGTAGAGTAGCCAAACAGCCAATTGTTCATTTTGCGGGAATCAGCTACTGCTTTCCACCTCTGATTACGGCGAACCAAACGGGGCCTAGGGGGAATGCCATTATGCCAGGAAAAAATTTAAGGACATATCACCTCTTCTCAAAATTAATGTAATATTTGATTTTTTTATGTATTTTGATAAGATTCATTTTTTTATCTTAATAAAATAATAATAATATGTCATGAAATTAAAATTCAATTATATAATTTAAATTATTATTAATATTTTATGTTAATTTTTCGTAGGATTATATTTGATCATCCCGTAACATTCGACAAATTTTGTATTTATTGACAAATACATATGATCAGAATATTTTAATTATATTTGAACGAAGATAATAATTAAAATTACTATTCGTATAACCTTTTGTAAAGCGAAATATTATTCAACGGAAAAAGGGGCCATCGTTGCCGCTGCTGCTGTCACCTTAAGCCCTTTATTCAAATATAAGGGGTTGAATATGAAACACTAAGATAATGGATTCAGAATAATGTTTCAACGATAATTGTTTTGTTGGCAACGTTGCAACAGAGACGATAGTTTAGTCAATATAATAACGTATAGGTGGAATAAGGCAATATTGGATAATAGACGGGGGATAATGTTTCAACGATAGTATTTCGATATTATGAACAAGTAATATTTCAACGCGAATGCAATAGTGGTATTATGAGTATTATTGGTATGTTGCAAAATAGTGGTGCTAATTGGAACCTTCGTCATTCCTCTGTTGTTCTTCCCTTGCCTAGATAAAGACAGACAGATTAAGATAGAGTACAAATTCAAATTAATGTGGTTGATTCAGTGCATTTGTTTCAAGTATTTCACTTGATAGTCGAAATAGACGATGTACCCTGTGGTTTATAGACACGAGAAAGATCAACTGAACACTTTTTGATGAGAATCGGAATTTCAGCAATTATATTCTAAAGAATAAAGCGGCACTGTTATAGAACAGTCAAACTTCATTGGCTTGAGTTTAACTTGTAGTGAAATGCTATTAATTCGTTAATTTGAAACATTATATTTTTCTTTTTTCTTTTTCGAAGAGTCGTTAATTGGAAACTTAGTCAAGATATTCACAGTAATATGAGTTAGTATCCTCCCATTATCAAAAGGTTTCCAAGATAATTAAATAACGAATTTATCAAGTTAAAATTTGATTTATATGATAATTAAGACGATACATTGATTTTTCACAAATTCTTTGGATGTGATAATCCTAATTCAAACAGTATACTTTGTACTTTGCCCTTTTTTTAATGAATTAGTACTTTGCCTTTATTAAATTAGAAATCGTGATTGAGATTTGTCATGCACGGTGACAATTGTGAGATGGCACGTTTCGAAGCATCCTCTCGTGAAACATGGCATATGGATACCAAATTTCATTAATCATACAGCACACATCACGGTGACGGAGTCACATCTTGATTTATATATAGTGGTTGGACTTTGAAACTTCAGAACTTTGAAAAGTCTTTGGAGGAATAGAGTCGGATATGGTGGGGAGTTGAACATCAAATGGTGAGTTGTGATTTTCAATGTTTCATCATGACGCATGAATGAGAATACTCGAGGATAACCCTTTATCAGAAGAAAACCAATGATTGTATATGCAATTTTTTTATAAGAATAATTATATGCCTTTAGTGTTGAATTCATTGAGCAAAATGGATGTTTATATCACAAGATGAATCAAGTGATCAGATAAAAACAATTGAGCAAAATGGACGATTATATCATAAGACAAATCAAGTGACTTGATTAAAACATCGTTGTTTTTATCACTATCCGATAAAAAAAAATTTAAATGAACCAATTTTAGAAAAAAAACACGATAAAAAAAACATCAAATCTTGATAAAAAAGCTCGACTGAAAAATCATTTTTTGTTCTTCATATATTATGGTGTTGACGGTTGAGTATGTATCTCCCCCCATCTCATGCCAAAGAAAAAAAAAGTGAAAAAGGTTCATATTAAATCACATACATTCTCATGGGAAGATAAATAGTTATAACTTACTATATGATGATACATCATGATTAATATAATCAACCAAGCAATAAAGATTTAATGTGTCAAGTTAATATATTTAAATCTTGTGACTCCTAAGTCATTACTTGATCATTACTCTACACCTAAAGACAAATATGTAGAGATTGTTTTGTATTTCAAATCATTAAACTCTAGGTCTTAAACTTCACAAAATATAAGAAAATCAATTAACATAAGATTTGAAACTTTAAAACTAATTTCAAAATACAACAAATATGTTTTAACTAAATATACTTGATAAAAATGAGTTCCAAAATAAAGCAGACTCCAACATTTAGTTTAGTGACAATTCCATTGTGATATCTTATTTTTAAAGAGCATATAAGTTTTTTTATACCCATAATTAGATATCTCTCTTGTTAGTTTTTTATATTTTTTTTAGGACTTAAGGAATACGTGTCATGAGATAGATATATCTAATAAAAAAAAATAATAATTAAATTATTTATTTTTTTATTAAATATATTTATATCATGATATATATGTTTCTTTTTTCTTTTTTCTTATTAGTTTGATCGATTTTGATGAAAACTGCTACTTCCCCGCCGCACCCCACAACAAAAAGTCCGTACTATCCCTCGCTCTCACCCCACTTCCCAGCCCCTTGTCAGCCAAACCAACACCCACCCCAGACACACATCATTTTACTTAATTAATAGTATAATATTAAATCAAATAAATAATAATTATTATTATTTGATGATAATAATTATTAATATTATAAAATTATATGATAATGAAATAATATTAATAATAATTAAATTAGTTCAAGATGATATCGATATAAAAATAAATATATACTACTAAAACTATAAATACATTAACATAGAAATAAAATTTAAATATGATTATAAAATAAATGAAAAAAATATTTTATTTACAAATAAAAAATAAATACTATTCAATACAAACTTGAAACATATAAATATATATTGATCATGTACATTACAATATTTTATCATCTTTCTTACATTCTTTAAGTATAGTCTTGTCAATTTTTTTATATTCCTTCATTTTTTTCAGAATTTATTGTTATCAAATTTTTTCATATTTCTCAGAACGCCATTTTTTAAAACGGTGTAAGTATTGTTTTAAGACAAGGAAAGCTATAGATATGAACTAAATTATAATTTTATAAATATAACTTCACAATTTTAATTTTCATATTCAATATTAGACTCGTTTGATAGATATCATTAATAATTTATAAATTTATATTTAATTTTATTTTTAATATTATATAAAATAAAAAATATTAAAAGTTGAAATCTATATGAAACAAAAAAATTATAACGTGATGAAGGAAAGTTTTGGATTAAGGAAAAAATGGGATGGGGTTGTGCTTTATGAAAGGGGTGATGATTAGCACTCCTGGTTTTGACGTGGGAGGGAAGTAATTTGTGAGCTGCGGGTGTGGTAAATATGATAGTTGTCTCATTAGTGATACCCCGTGGATATTAAAAAAATTCGAGTGATAGCATGCTCGTATTCTTCCTTTAGTTTACACAAATTATCCATGTATATCTTGGGCATTAACAATCCTAGGCTCCTAGCTTCTTATGTTTTCCCGACAATGTCACGCTACGTTTTACGTTCGAGGATTTGATAAATGACTTCATATTTAAAGCGTCATGCTAAATATGGAGTATATTGACAACTTCCAAACAAAATGATATGCAGGAGTGCAGATCAACTGAAACTATATCGCTTGGACCATTTGCACATTCAACATTTAAATTGACAAGTTCAAATAATCGTATCATTTTGACTTGATCGGAACCTCTTACCTCATCACTCCGGACACAAATACTGATTCCTAGCTAGCTAGGTATAAGTGGTCAACTCATGTATACGAATTCTTATACAAACAAATACCATTTCAAACTGAGTGGTATACAAGTAACACTTCAGAGTGAATTAGTCACACTCATAAATTGTAAAATTGTGTGTCTTGAGATGTCATTTACTTATTGTAACACTTAGGTATAAGGTTTACTTGGCATATTGTATATACTACCTCCGTCCCATAATTCTTACAACGCATATGTATTTTGCATTATTCTATATGTATGAATATAATTTTCGTTTTCATATCAAATCACGTCTGATCATCCCACAACATGTATTGGATTGAAGTACGTAATTTACACAATCATTAATGTTTCACGATAAATTTACAAAAAACTATTTTTGATCATCGTTGTACGTTTGTCAAACTTTACATTGGCACCCATGCCCGATCAATCTATTGCAACAATTATGGGACGGAAGGAATACATAAATTATACTTAGATAAATACTCCAATGTTGAGAAAAACAGAATATAAGATTGAATTGTTTTTCATTTTCCTGACCCATTACATAAAGGATAAGAAAAAAAATATATTCATATAATTTCATCAAATTTAAAATATATTTACATGGAAAGTTTTTTCTTGATGTACTCGGATATCAAACTCTTATCTCATGATTTGTTTTTATTTTTGTGACCCATACTATACATATTCATAGGAAATTATTAATCCCCCGAACTCACCCCTATGAGCCCCATCCCTTTTTTTCTTTTCATTTTTCAAATTATCCTTTCTTATATAATATTTAAAATTATTTATATATTTTAATGTAAATATCAAACATTAAAAATAAATATATATTTAAAATCTACACATTAATATTTACAAAATAAGACTAATATTGAATATAAAAAAATATATTTCAAAAAAATACTAAAATATATCAGCTTATAATATATATTTTTTTTCAAATTTTTCGGATTTCAATATTGTCAGTTTTTTCAAATTCTGACCTTATCAACTTTTTCAGATTCCAATTTTGTCAACTTTTTCATATTGCTTCCATTTTTTCGGATTTCAATCTTATCACCTTTTTCAGATTCTGATCTTATCAAATTTTTCAGATTTCGATTTTGTCAACTTTTTCATATTCTTTACACTCAATTATTTTTATAAATATCTTCATTCATTTCATTTTGATTCATCATAACTCATTTGGTCTCATTTATCTCAAACAACAGCAATCAGAGTGTGTTTCATAAACGTCGTTGCAAATATGATCAATTTCACCTCTTCATTTTCGGATTCTAGGTCTATTGGAAAAGATCACTATGGTACAGATGGCGTTTGTAATAATCGTCGTGATTATACACAGGAATTTACTACCGATCAGGTTTGTAACTCCGTATACATAATCATACAATAGATATATATTACATTTTGTAATATCGTACTAATATATTATGCTATCATATTTTACAGATTTTTGAAACGAGAGAAGAAATGTTAGCTTGGACACGGAAAGTACGCCTTGAAATTGGTATGATCGTGGTTATTACAAATTCCAAAGGATTAAGAGGCAATAAGTTGCCTAGATGTTTTCTCGGATGTGAAAAAGGAGAAAAATACAAACCTTCACGAAATCTGATCGAAGGTCAATCCATACAAAGAAATACAGGTATTAAAAAATATGATTGTCCTTTTGAGTTACGAGATATACCACAACCTTCAGACGATGTCAAGTGGGGGTTAAAGGTCATTTGTGGGTTTCATAATCATGACCCTGCGGAACGTTTCGAAGGGTATGAATATCTTTCTAGGTTAAAACCACATGAAGTTGAATTTGTAGTTGGAATGAGTCAGAGCACTACTCCACGAGAAATAATCTCTGTTTTGAAATAAAAAGATCCCAAAAATATTACTTGTGTTAAAAACGTATACAACGATATTCTCTCTCACAAAAATTCTGAACGAGATTGGTTAACGTCAATGCAATGGGTTTTGAGTCAACTACAAAATAAAAAATATTTGTATGATTGTCGGACACATCCTGATACCAATGAAGTCACGTATAATCTATGGGTCCATCCCACAAGTCTTGAGTTGTCTGTCAATTTTTCGTCTGTCTTAATTATTGATGTCACATATAAGATCAATGAATATCGTATATCATTATTAGAGGTCATCGGTATCACATCAACCCTTGACACCTATTCTCTAATATTCTCCTATTTTTCAGTGAAGATACCGAACGACTCACTTGGGCTTTGATTACCATGAAGAAATTGATTGAAAAGGGGGCCGAATTGCCTTCAGTACTTGTTACAGATCGAGATTTGGTGTTATTGAATGCCATCGAAACATGTTTTTCTATGCCAAATCATATGCTCTGTATTTAGCACATAAATCAGTGTTTGATGAACAAATACAGTCCTATTCTTCGTACATAATGGGAAGACTTTTTAGTATCATGGCACTCCCTTATCAATTCATCGGCGCCATCATCATATAAAAAAAAATGGCATGCCATATGTGAGGATTTCAAATAATATCAACGAGTCATTAACTATCTTTGGGAAACGTGGCTATCGCCATATAAAGAACGTTTTGTTACAGCATGGACAAATCAGTACATGCACTTGGGTAGGAATTCAAGTCAGAGGTATGAAGTATAATTGTAGCGCCCCGGTCAAATCCTTGCTACCGGGTCATCACCAAGAACCGCTCGCAAGGGTGAAAACTGACCCCACAAACCAACGCTAATTCTTTCAGTGCATTTTGGCCTCACTCGCGCACACCCTGAAAAACTTCCCAGGAGGTCACCCATCTCATCATTGCTCCACGTTAAGCACGCTTAACTGCGAAGTTCTAAAACGATGGGTTACCGAGAAAGAAGGTGCACCTTATTACTATAGGCAATACTATCAAACCATTTAATCATTTCGTTGGAGTATTACATATACCCCAACTTAAAGAACGCAACGTCCTAGTTGCGACTTCAAGTACGACACACAGCCCCAAAACCTTCCCCCCGCTGGGCAGCTGACCGGAACCTCTTATCCACAGGACCAACACGCGGTCGCAGGGTTACTCTGATACCATACTGTAGCGCCCCGACCAAATCCCTGCTACCGGCTCGTCACCAAGAACCGCTCGTCAGGCTGACAATTGATCCCACAGACCAACACTAGTCCTTTCAGTGCGCTTTGACCTTATTTCCTTGTGGTATTACATACACCCCCACTTAAAGAATGCAACGTCCTGGTTGCGACTTCAAGTACGACACACAACCCCAGAACCTTCCCCCCGCTGGACAGCTGACCTGCATCTCTTGTCCACAGGTTCAGCACGCGGTCGCAGGGTTGCTCTGATACCATACTGTAGCGCCCCGATCAAATCCTTGCTATCAGGTTGTCACCAAGAATCGCTCGTCAGGGTGACGACTGATCCCACAGACCAACAATAGTCTTTTCAGTGCGCTTTGACCTCACTCGCGCATACCCTGAGAAACTTCCCAGTAGGTCACTCATCTTAACATTACTCCACGTTAAGCACGCAGTTAAGCGGAGTTTTAAAATGATGGGCTATCGAAAAGAAAGGTGCATCTTGATGGTATATGTAGTATTATCAAACCATTTAAACATTTTCTTGAGGTATTACAATAATCCTTATATATATTTTAATTTTTTTAATTCTTTAGCTTTCTTATAATTTTTTTTTCTTTCTACAGAGTCGAGTCTTCGCATTCAAGGTTGAAACTGTATTTAGAGGATATAATGTCATCACGGCAAACATCGTTCAAAAAAATTGACAAGATGCTTAAGATCCAATTTGAAAAAATTTAGAAATTATTCCAAAAATCAATTAACATTCCAAGACATAAATAAATAAGGGACTCAATTTATGAACAGATACAATATCGTATTTCTTTTTACACGTTGGAAAAATACATCATCAGGTATCATAATTTTACAAAGCTTCTTTTTAATTTGACATCAGGTATCAATTAACATTCGATGGAAATATTTCGGCTTGTTTTACTAATTTATCATTGAGATCCCCTCCGACTGAAGTCCAGGATGATGGTGGGAATCACTTTGTTCAATTATTTCTACATCCTCATTATCCTATATCTCTAATCCCCAGATGGTGGTGGGAGAACGCATCCAATGCTGTTCGAGGATGGGCCGATAGTTATGCAGTTCGTCTTAAATTGTGGAATGAAGTGATCAACGTCATTCCATGTGGTAAACAATATTTTGGAGGAATGATTGAATAGGATAAAATTTATATGTGTTTAAATATTATTAATATGTATTTATTTATAATGTAATTAATTTTTTTATATTCAATATTGATCTTATTTTGTAGATATTGATGTGTAGAGTCCAAATACATGTTTATTTTAATGTTTGATATATAAAATTTAAAATTATAAATAATTTTAAATATTATAAAAAAATAGTAAATTGAGCAATTAAAAAAACAAAAAACAAATGAAGCCCCATGGGGATGAGTTTGGTAAGACTTATTATTCTATTGTTTTTGTGATTTCTTGTGCCATCTGATGTGAGATCTGTCCTCGGTTAAGTTTTGCTATTTATTTGGACTGATTATAGCTCAGTCATTTGGAAATGGGTTTCAGGATAGTTTAGGCATTTTTCGGTTTTTGGTTTTCTAATTAAATGAGCTTTTCATTTAGAAATTAGGAATTGCTATTCCTGAAAGTCATTTCGGTCTTGGGTCATTTTCACTCACGTTAGATTCAGAGCCAAACCCTAGTGTTTTCGGGTTATCATTCTGCATCCGAAACTCATCTTTATACAATTTCGATAATGTTTTATCACATCAATCTTCTTTGTTTAGTCCTCATTTGTTTCGACATCACCCAACACATCCAAAGCAACATTTGGCTGATGCATCTTCATTTGCATTATTTAAGAGACTAAGATGACTAATATCAACAGAAAATCAAATCTATTGGAAATTCGGGCATACACATTACCGATTACATCGACCATCACAGCCTAAAACAAATGAACGAATAGTAGAGCATTGTGACTGGCATTTGTACAACACCACAAACATCCTCTCTGACATCACATGACGGCGAGCTGATTGAATCCAAACGGCCGGTGAGGAGATAACGGCGAGAGCGGAGGAACATTGAAAATCCCCTTCACATCCTTCCCATCATCCAAATCCCACACCGCCGTCCAATTTGACGGCGTCAACGGCACCACCTCTTTCTCCATCTCCTCCTCTCTCTTCACTTCCTTCACCACTTTCCCCTCATCCACCACCACCTCGTTCTCCGCCGCCGCCTCTCTGCTCCGTTTCCGTCCAATTTCGATCTCCGGCGGCGGTGGCGCTAAAGGTGATTTGCCGGCCTCGAGGGGGAAGTTGAGGATGGCCTTGGCGCCGCGGAGCTTGAACGCGGCCCGATCGTACGCCTTCGCGGCCTCGATCGCCGTGTCGAAAGTCCCTAGCCAGACGCGAGATCCGCGCCGGTTGGGGTCTCGGATCTCCGCCGCGAACTTGCCCCATGGTCGCCGCCGGACTCCTCTGTAATGCTTCCTCTCCTCGATTACGGCAACCGCTTCTGGTAGTGCTAGAGCGGCGACGACGGGGAGAAGCTGTTGCTGTTGTTGTGGCTCCTTGGCTCGCTGAGGGACGGAGATCTTCATCGACGGTTTTCGCTCGTTGAACTTGGATCGAGGTGAGGTGAGATCGACGACGGGGACAGGTTTGGCTTCGAAATCGAACTCTTCGATGAGATTTGTTTTGTTTCTGTTGATGCTTTCATCTGTTGCTGCTGTTGTTTGGTTGAAGTGGAAGTGGTAGTCGCATTGGTCGAAATTGATCATGTTTTCGAGAACAGGATAGTGTTGTTGTGAGATTGTGGTGATAGTGGAGTCGCAGCTGGTGGTTCTGGAGCAGGTGGAGTTGGATTCGGAGGTCGAAACGGACTGATAACAAGTACTAGTATTGCTACTAAAGAATAAGTCGTAGGAATTGATCATAACATCATCCAAATCGTGGAATGGGATCAGTCGTGTAACGTTGTTATCGTTGCCATCGGTGATGATGGATGCGACGGCGGCAGAGGCGGCGGAATTTTGGGGAAGGGGAGAGAGTTCGGCGAGGAGGTGGTTCTTGATGAACTCCAGAGCTTGAGCTTCTGTTGCTTGATGATCACCTGTTGTTGTTGCGGTGGTTGCCATGGAAGAGCTGTGTATTATATGTTCGTTGAATTGGTTCTAGTTTGAAATAGAGGATGAGGAACAAATGTGAGAGTTGAAGATAATGGGATAGGTTGATTGTTTCAAGGGAAGTTGAAAAAGGATGATGGGAAAACCTGCATGATGTTTGTTTCAGTTCTTTGATTGAGTGGAAATATGGGAGTGGAAAAAATGGGAATATATAGACTCAACGGAGGAGGAGGAGAAGAGTATGTGTGAAAGGGCCAATTGGGGTAGGGAGGTTCGAGGGTGATTCGTGTGCGATGCGTGGGAATTTTTGCTTTAGGGTCCCACTCCTGATTGATCCCCGTTATCAACTTGATTTCTTCCATCCCTTTCAATCGGATTTTAAAAAAATTGAGAGACAATTCAAAGAAGCAGGACACAAAACTTAAGAGCAAGTGTTTGTTTCACGTCGAATCCCTCGACTCACGATCCGATAGAAAACAACTTAACTTCCTTGACCTATTGTTAAATTTTTAATTAAATAAAAATATTAGATCAATCTTTGCGTCACGCTTCGTTCTCTTCCTTCTAAGTTTAGTTTGGTGCTGGGTCCAGTTGCTTGGACCGCAATGGATTGTGGGTGATTATTTTTCAAAGGGAAGTGGGACCCAGGGTCGTCTCATCTGTCTCTCTCCGTTTACTTTTCTACGAGGGTGGGTTGGGTTGGATCTTTATCTTGTTGGAGTTCACGAACGACACACATTTCTGCGATGCTTCGTTAAACGGCTTGTTTGTGTCATCCACTTGAAACCCTGCTGGGCCCATCATGCTGGTGTGGTGTGACGGGGAGGGGGAGGGGGAGGGGAATTAGAATAGGGGACACACAGACAACAAATCAAATATTTATTCAGATCGAATAAACTAAAATAAGACTCATATAAAATATTCTATATTATATTATTATTGTATTATTTAATATGTATTTTGAAAAATTTCGTTATTTATTTTATAAATATAAGAAAATTATATTATCGATTCAAGATTGAAATACATAAGTTAAATAATCATTATTGTTTCTCGACAATAATATTTAATCGTCTTATAGACGATTCATAATTTGAATAATTTTATCACTGACTTAAGTCAATATTGCGTTTTTTATGGATTTGAGGTAAGTACTTCCGGGAAAAAAAAGGTTGGTACTTCATGAGAATTAATTTTTTCTATTAAATAAAATGATTATTATAAAGAGAATCTTAATTATTCTTATAAAAAAATTAAGAATGAGAAAAAGAAATCTACTACTATTTTTTTCTTGAATTTTGATTTTTTTTTCTGATTTTTTGTTTTAAGATATCCAAAGTCAAATTAAACAGTTTGGATTTCTTAATTAGAGAATTCAAAACAGAAATTCAACAATTAAAAGTCATGTCATGCAGCGTCTTTAAGGTTGTTTGATATTCTTTTTTTTTTTTCAAGAGTTGATTTGACATAATTATTAATAAATTTATTGATTTTATATAATTTTGTTTTGATGCCCTTAAAGAGAAAAAAATGTGAGTGGTAGAGAAAGAAAAAATAATGAAAAACAATAGATGATATGATATAAAATATAGATATATTCAAAAGTTATAATTTATGTGAGCCTTTTATTTTTGAAATTATGTCATAATTTATTAGGATAGAGGGATTAATTGTTTTCCAAAACTATAAAAATCAACCAATTACAAAAATAGAAAAATCAATAACAAAATAAAAAATACTTTGCAAAAATAAATTGATTTTTTGTGAGAGAAATCTTGATCAATAAGAATCCACAAACTGAAGACCATTTTCCCATGATTTTCTATTATCTGTTTTTATTTTATCTGTTGAAAAAATACAAACAAACAATAAATATTTTTGTTTCATCAAGCAATGATAGTAAACAGAATCGTTATCAAACAGGTCTTAGAAGAAAGGTTCTGCCTATTTTGAAGTAAAAATAAAAAATAAAAATAAAAAGTTCTAAGAGAAAGTCAAACTTGGAGCTAAAATAGATGTACTAATTAATTTGATATCCAAAATTTTTTTTAACATCAATTATAGAACTGTTACTTTAATATTTGATTATATTTTTTTACGTAAATGATTCCATTTCAAACAAAAATTATATCAATCTCGTCTTCTTCTTTTTTTTTTATCTAATATAATTTAAATATCGATGTTAGTTTTTAACCTCATACATTTTTTTTTAAAATGAGAAAAATTTAGAAAATAATCATTATCGTTAATATGATAAGGATAACTTTATTTAGCGTTGGTTTCAAATATAGAACCAGGTTTAGTTTAATTTTATTTTAATCTTAGTTTTGGTTCATGGTTGAAGCATTATTTTTACAAAATTTGATTATGAATTATAAATATAGTATTACACATATCTAATAAACCAATGTGAAGAGGGAAAAGTTCTAACGACAACGCATGATTGTGATTACCAATAAGACTGGGCATAAATTAGTTGATCATGCTTTAGATCGCAAAAACAGCATGTAAAAAGGAGGCTTATTTATCCATGTGTTTTTCGTTGGTTAAATGATAAATCGTTCTTTTCATAACTATGAGGTCAGCACCTGAGGACAGCTGAAATAATATCTATACTTATAAAAATAATTATAAGATCTATGTATATCACTTTTTCATACGGAGGTATTCTTCTTCACATTTTATACTTGATAGGATTTATGTGAGTTATATTTCTTTCCATTTATCCATGTGGTAGTAAAAAACGGGAAGACTTTGATCTTTAGTTGGTCATTTGTCCATTTCGTAAGAGGACTTTGGTTCAATGATACTGGACGTACAATTTTCTAACTTCTTAAGGGGACCATATACAAGGTTGATTAGTAAACCCTATTGCTTATGATATATGGGCCAAGAAAATATGTTGAATTCCAATGACAAAATGTGGCTTGGATAAAGGTAGAAATATAAACAATATCTGATATGATGGTGACTAGTAATCTCGGATTGGCATTAGTGTGTTAGTAGCTAGCAAGGGATAACTTCTGAACTTGTGATTTTCTACTGGAACTAGAATGTGACTTGAGAACTTCCATTATCATCTACC
Organism: Drosera spatulata; assembly: GCA_035668315.1. Taxonomy (NCBI): domain Eukaryota; kingdom Viridiplantae; phylum Streptophyta; class Magnoliopsida; order Caryophyllales; family Droseraceae; genus Drosera; species Drosera spatulata. The sequence continues at coordinate 43,878 of JAOVYX010019193.1, forward strand.
GCGAGCTTCCTAGAAGTTCTTTGACCATTCGACGCCAAAACTCTGTCTATCCTAGAGGCTGTGTGGCTAGCTAAGATTAAAAAGATGTCTGTAGGTGTTTCATGTTTGCGAGAACAAGTTGTAATTCATATTTCTTCGTTGTTATAGAAGTAGTGTCGTATTTCTTATTCAAATTGATCTCCCTATTACAGTACTTGTCTGTTGTGAAATTGATATTACCAAGAACACAAAGGGAAGAAGATTAGCTCAAAAATGAGATGAAATGCAAATAACGTAGAATATTGTGTTACTCCCAGGTATATGCTACTTGGTACCCATTGATGCCTCATACAAGTTTACAACGTGGCATTTTATAGGGTCAAAGGAGAGGTGAGTTACAAGAAAACATTGATTATGAATGCAAATAGTAATGAGTTACAAAAGAGAACTATCATTCATAATGATGTAAGTTACAGATAGAGAAAATGAAGATCCATATATTAATTTATTCACAACATCGCCTAGCTTCTGGAAAAAAAATTGTCACGCAGGCTCTGAGAATTTTCTTCTCCTTGACACGAACACCATTCACATCAGTTTCATATCCCTATCCCAATTATGATAATATAATAGTGTTATAGTTTTATTTTTTCTATATAACAGTTCAGTTTTTGACTCGGTTATATAACAAAATTCATATACCGGTTTTCTATATGTATGTATAATTTTTCATATACTGATTTTTATTTATTTATATATTATTAACACTTTTAAAGTGAGTTCTGTGATATATAAATATATAAATGAATTTTTTGTTTATCGAAAAAAGTAATTTCCTATTATAAAATTTTACCTTATAACTTAATTATTTGAATTAATAAGTTTACGTTTTAAATTTTATTAAAATTAAATTATTTTTTATTGATAACAGTTAATAAAATGATAAAAATGATGTAGGGATTCTATTTTTGATCGAAGGAATGAACTAGCTATAGCAACAGTCAACATTTCTGATGCAATAATTTTGTTCTTTGTAAATTTTAGAGATTTTGAGAAAACGATATCTTTTTTAATTTCTTGAATTATAAATTTGATTAAATGAAAATAGCTGTTGCCATAATTCTTAGATTTTTTGGATTCTCACACGAGTCTTTATCCTCACATGTAGCGAATCCCAAAAAAAAAAACCAATGGATTTCTCATTCTTTTCTTTGTCCTTGAAGCATTCTTCATATCCACATGAGTTTTCAAAAAAATTAATAAGTCCGTCGGAATCCGACCGAAGCAAATAGTACGTTTCATCGGAAGTAGTATGTCCGTCGGAATCCGACCGGAACAAGTTGTACGTCCGATTGGAACTAATATGCCCATCGAAATCCAACCGAAATAAGTAGTACGTCCGGTTGAAACTAGTACGTCCATCGGAATTCGATCGGAGCAACTAGTACGTCCGTCGTAATCCAGCCAGAACAATTAGTACGTCCGTCGGAATTCGGTCCGAACTATAAAACTTCACCGAATATATAAAAGCAAACCCCAAAACATAAACAAACAAACACACAACCTGAAACCCTAGAAATTTCCCCGAAATCTTCTTCAATGCCATCGATCCCAATTGCTCGGTATTGCCATCACCATAAAACTCCACTGCCACGACCTATGTCGTCGGAGAACCCAACCCAAACCACAGTCGCAGACGTCCCTGTCCAAATCCAAATCGAACAACAAGCCTAAAATCACCGTTGCCACGACCTCTGCTCCACTGCGGTCATCGTCGCCATCGACATCGATAATGGAGACATCGATTTCAACTTAGTAGATGTGTAGGAGAGAGGAGAGGAAACGACAGAGACGGTGGAAAAAGGAGGAAGGAGAGTGGTGGTTGTGTATGGTGGTGGCGGTGTGGTGAGGGAGAGGCGTCGTCGTCATGGGGAGCGACGGAGAAGATGACGGCGGAGAAAGAGGGTTGGATATCAGTCACGACGGAGGACGACGACGGCACGACGGTGATGGTGGTGGGTGGTAGCGATGGTGGGCAAGGAGATGGGCTCGTGGGAGGTGTGGGGTGGGGGTAGGGAAAAAGTGATACATCTTTAAAATTAAGTTTAGTGAATAGTATCTGTTTGAAAATAAGTTTTTAAAATGATACTTACAGTGAATTTTCAATTAAATGAAAGTAGTTGTTGTCCCAATTTTTAGATTTTTTAGATTCTCTAAGTATGGGGATTGAAATGAGGGTTAGAGAATTATATAAGAATAGAGATAGGGATAAGAAATCTGTTGGGAGGATCAATTTCTGTAAAATTCCCTATTATATAATTGAGATCTGTTTAGGAAAATTGTAATGTGTGCTCTAAGAATTAAATAAAAATAGCTGTTGTCCTAATTCTCAGATTTTTTGGATTTTCTAAGTATGGGGATTAAAGTGAGGGATAGAGAATTGTATAAGAATAGAAATAGGGATAATAAATATGATGGGTGGATCAATTTCTGTAAAATTCTCTATTATATAAAAATTGAGATCTGTTTCGGAAAATTGGTGTGTGTGCTCTAAGAATTAACCGAGAAGCCCTGGAATCTCAGGGATTTGCCTATGTATTTATAATGTTTTCATTATTTTGGAAATGGGTTTATATCTTAACATGGAACATGTGAAAGTTATTTATCAAACTACAATTTTTAAAATGGATTATTCCCTCCGTTTAAAAAGAGTAAAACAAATGAATAATAACGCAATAAATTGAACGTGTTACGGACGATCTACGAGACGATTAAATATCATTTTAAGTAAAATTATCATGAAATATTAATGATATTTTAAGTTATATATTTCGTTTTTTGGTCAATGACGTAAATTTTATATGTCGTTAAGACGAAAAATAAAATTATTAAAAAAACATATTAAATAGTATAATAATGATATAATGTTTTATTTATTTTAGGATGGGGAGTACTAGTTAGTTTTCAGGTCATCCGGACATCAGGATGTGCACTAAAATCTTCGATGTACAGTTTCTTTGAACACCCATTATACGAATATCTTTGCAAAAACGTTGTGGCCTTCGGGCCGGCCCTTCACTCAACATAATTGGCCTGGGTAATGTATTTTCACCGTATCTTATTATTATTTTTGTCTTAATTTAATAATAACGGTTTGACTCGATACAGGATTTTATATGTGTATTGAATTTGTATGAAATTTGATGAAGAAATAATATAATATTTTTATTTTTAGAGATAATGAGGTGTAAGTGAGATTTAAGAGAGAAAATGAGAAAGAATGATGAAGGAGGTTGTGGGATAATTAGACTATATTAGTAATATAAAATCATTATCGAATAAGGAAAGAGTAGAAGTGTTATATTTATATTGGGACTAAACAAAAAGGAAAGTGTTATAATTAAATTAGAATGGAGGGAGTATTAAACATATACTCCCTCCGTCCCAAAAATATTGAAACGTTTTGATTTTGTACGCATATCGATACAAAATTTGATGCGTTCGAACGACGTTTAAACGTTATTTTTTTATAAATTTATCGTGAATGGTTATGTATGTTGAGGGATATTACGATATATTCTCAAACATAAGTTTTTCAATATACGTCATAAAGATAAGATTTGTGTTTGGTAGATAGGGTATATTTTAACTGTTTAAAATATCCTATTACTGTAAGCCTACTCCTCTATATATACTAGCCTGGAGACAACGGCCTTGGCATTCCAAACTAGATGCCTTGGGTGTAATGTTTCAAGCCTAGCAAAACTCTCTCAACTCCTCTGAACAATGTAAGTTACGTATTTCAACCTAATAAATGTTGCGGGGCGAGCAGATGTGATTTGATATGAAAACGAGATTTATATTCATATATATAGAATAATATAATATACATATATATTGCAATTAATATAGGATGGAGAGAGTACAAGTTATTAACGAGATTTCATGATCATACGTGAATTATTTGCTGACAAAGCATAAGTTTGTTATCGTATTCTGAGCTCAATGACTTATCAGTAGTTGTGTTCGTAGTTACACATATGTTTGATGAAGGTAAATGTTACAAATATGAATTGTATTCATCTCTAACTAAAAAATAAAAGTGATAGATTATGGATTATTCATATAATTAAGATATATTTTTTTCACCGAATATTTAACTCTATGATGCGAAACCACATTATTAGTGGATTCATTGATTCACTGGGACCATAATATCTGATTTGGTTCATAATGTAAGTATGATAAGAAAGAATGAGTCCGATGCTGAAAAAGTATTCGACTCTTCGCTTAATTTGAAGCTGCTCAGGACCAAGTTAGCGTTCTTGATCTTGATCGAGTATGTATAGCATTAATTGCTTTGTGTTACCATTTCTTACTATATTTTCATTTAACTGACAGTCCATGCTGACCAGGTAGATATTTCATTTTCAATGAAAACGTATCTAGCCTTCTCTTCTCCCCC
>JAOVYX010019194.1:0-18882 GCA_035668315.1 Drosera spatulata
ATGTTTGCAACGGATTCCGTCGCTAATTAATGATTGTAAATTATAATTTCATTAATTAGCGACGGATTCCGTCGCAAACATTGTTTTCGATGACGATTTAAGTTAAAATTTTATAAATTGTAAATATTTTTGGATTTTGTAATACTCGAAATGTTAACTTATGATACGGTGTTGTATTTCATAAAATTTTAATGAAGAAATTACGTATTACTAAAAACGTGTAATAATATATATGTTGCACATGATATAAGATGTTATATATGTAACAAAGCTTGAAACATATAAGATGTTGTACATGATATTGGAGTTAAATATATCACGTATTATAAATGATGTCCTTATGAAATTAAATGGAAAGTAATTATGAAAAAGAAGTAAACGATGTAAAAAAATATAAAGAGAAAATACGGAGAATTTAAAAACTTTAATATTAACGACGGATTACCTTGCTAAATAATGCATTGTTTTAGTTATTAGCGACGGATCCGTCACTAATAGTATAAATGCAAAAATGTTTCACGCAAAATTTACTAAGGCCAAAAGTAATGTAATTTGTGACGAATTCATAACTAAATATTTTTAACGACGGATTCGTCGTTAAAAATAGTAATTGCAAAATTCTTTTTAGATTTTAGCGACGGATCCGTCGTTATATTTGTAATTATAAATTTATTTTCAATTTTTTAGCGATGGAAATCCGTCGTTAATAATCATGATGGGTTTTTTTCTTTTCAGCGATGGAATTCCGTCGCTAAAATGTATTAAATTTAGCGACAGGGTTTAACTTTCCGTCACAAATAAATAAAATTTTTTACTTGTTATTTTTGCTACGGATCCATCGCAAAAATATATGTTTTTGCGACGGATTTGATCCATAACTAAATTTTTTTGTAACTAAACTGTATTTTTTTTTTTTGTGTTGTATGCGGAAATTGTTGGCTCGGCACCTATTAAAAGAGCGTAATCTCCCAGATAAGGACTTGGATCGAGATTTGTGCATATAAATACTTTATGTTCTTATGTCTTGTTTTGAGATTTGTGCATAAGAAACCATGAATTGCTATAAAATGCCTTAGTTATTTTCATTGTTAAATATAACATGTGAGTTAACAAATGCCAAAATTTGTCATGCAAAACACACCGATTGGAGTTCTATATTTTCAATCTATTCATATATTTTTAACTATAAAATTCTACTTAGCTAGTACATTGGGGATGCAAAAACATGATCATGCCAGCACCATAGAAAGACGCAACTTAGAACGATCGTCGATAACCGAGCATTGCACCTTTCCTTGTCGTCAAAGGTCGAAAATGTAGTCGAACACCACCAAGAGCTTTCCTTTGACTGGAGTCGTCAAGGACCAAGATCAAACGCCAACAGCTAGGGCCGGACACCACATCGAGTTTCATCGAGGCAACACCGTAAGCAAGATTCCATCTACCGTCGAGTAGGTTTGGGTAGGCGGGAAGGTCGAGATGAACCCCGTCGGAATAGGTTTAGAATTGCTCTCGAGAGGGGAAGGCGAGCTTGCTCGAGATGAGGAGCTCTGAGAGTTGTGTCGAATGAGTTAAAGAAGAGAGGTTTATATAGTCGTTGAAGGGAACCAAAGATGGCAAGCGGATCGTCGTGAGAAGGAAAGTCGAGCTTCGGGCCGAGAGCCCATGGGCTGAGCCTACTTGAAACAGATTTTCCCTGATTTGTTTCCATTTTAAAAAATTTTTGTTTTAGGTTTGTTTAAAAATCAATGGGTTAAAACAAGAGTTTGGCTTTATTTTTCTTGGGTCTGAATCAATTTTTGGACCAATTAAATTATTTTTTTTGGTGTCTACAAGTTGCAAACAGAAAACTTTCAATAGATGATGCTATGATATTTAGTAATTGGTGGGTCACGTTGTACGGATACATCGGTTATGTTTGTGCAATACGTTGTATTCATCGGTTTTTTTAGTTATCAGTGTCACGATCATTAACTTATACGAGCAAGTAGTATTACTCAATCCGCTCCAACAAGCACCTAGTGAATTGATGATTCAAGCTTTCCATAGAAAAGAAAAAGCATAGTGATAACTATACGGATGATATTGTCCATTTGAATCTATAAGATGATGTTGTCCATTTGAATCTATACGAGTAATAAATTAACCTTGCCCAAGGTTGGATCAGTTTAAAACCATTCCTAAGTATGAGATATTAAACCGACCATTTGAATATATTCAATTAAAAGCTTTTTGCTACATCACAATTCAGTATTAGGTGCACCCTAAGATGTACACCTCATGCACTTTCTTCGAATCTGATTGACGTTGAGAAAATAATCACAATTGAGGGGAAAAAAATTGATTTTGACAACTAATCAGAAATCAAGATAATTTGAAGGGTGTACAATTTGAACAATGAATTCCCCATTCTATATATAATTTTATTCTTTTTTTTTTTGTCTAAATATATACTTCTATTCTGTACTACAAAGTTAGTAAATGTGTATTAAGTCATGCTATAAATTTTTCACAAGATATTTAATGTTAATGATCAGATACATCTAATATATAAAGGAAACGAATTAACACGAAGTTATACATCCTAGCTATTATAGCTCAAGTATATTATCGTCCTTGAGAAACTAGAATATACTCCCTCCGTCCCATAAAAGATGTAACATATACGTATTTTGTATTATTATATACGTATGAATTCACGTCTCGTTGTTATATCAAATCACGTCTGATCGTCTCGTAATATGTATTACATTAAAGTATATAACTTATATAACCATTAATATTTCACGATAAATTTATAAAAAATTACATTTGATTATCGTTATATACGTGATAAATTTTGATTGACATGCATATCAGGTCAAATTGTTACATCTTTTCTGGAACGGAGGGAGTAATAAATAGGATACTTAATATTTTTTTGTAAATCCCTAGCAGTACATCCCCCATGTATTTTTATGATTTTGAGGATGTTCCTTACCCATTGGAAATTCATTGTCCTTATTTATTGTAAATGAATGCATTCATGCATGATTTTTCAAGTCAAGAGGTTCATGAATGAAAATTAATCGTGCATTTAATATAGGTATTAGAAATTTATCATCAATCAAACTTAAATTTGAAAAAAATAAAAATAAATGTCTGCCATTAAACCAAAGCTCTAGCTGTAGCTTTTTTAACAAAGATGACTGCGAAATTAAACTTGAATGCATGTAACCAAGTTGCTTTAGGAGTACTATAAATTCACTTATGTGAGAAAACTCATTTCCCCATCAATCATATATCGGCATATTAATCACGTCCATAAAATAGGAAAAAAGAAGATGGCTCTAACCAACAAATCTGCATTGTTGGTCGCGCTTGTGGTGATGGCTTCTGTGTGCAACTTTCTAAATGTTGTAACCGCCGTGATGGTTGAAATCATAAACGATATTGGCCCAGACATCGATCTTGCAATTCATTGCAAGTCAAAGCAAGACGATCTCGGTGTTCATACTCTAAAATATCGTGAGATGTTTAGTTTTCATTTCCAGCCTATTTTTGTTTTCAAAGTTACATTATTCTTCTGCGGCATGAGATGGAAGGATCAATTCCGTTGGTTCGATATTTACAAAGAGTCCAGAGACAGTTGTCGTTTGTGCCGGTGGTTTATTCGCCCAACTGGACCGTGCCTTCAGAACAACCACGCTAACGAGCAGTGTCTTGGTTGGAATCCAAGCAACAGAACACCTCGAGAAGCAACAACCTTATCAACGTAAACTAATCACTGGTGTAATGTTGCACAAACGCAAAGCAATGATGTTGTAACCTCTTGAGTGAATTTATGCTTGCATTTTAATAATAAATTTGAAATCTTATGGCATAATTATTAGAACAACATAATATGAAGTTGAGATTGTTATAATATTCTCAATGTTCATAAAGTTTGACTCTGATAGCATGATCGACATTGATAGAACTATGGTAACATAAAGAGACGGATCGGGACACATTGAGAGCTTGAGAACATATATAGTATTCCTTCCGTTCCATATTAAATATAACACTCCCCATCATTATAATATTTAATATGTGTTTTGAGGAGTTTCGTTTGTCGTCTTAATGATGCAAAAAAAAAAAAATTATGTCACTAACGTCAGATTAAAGTACATAACTTAAATTAAATGGTTATATAAGTTGCGTATTTCAACCTACCATATATTGCAGGACAATCAAACGTAATCTAATATGTAAACGAGACTTATATTCATATGTATATAATAATATAAAATACATATACATTATGATTAAATTGATACGAAAAAAATATTAAGCTAACGAATCCCTCGGACACATCCTCATCGAAACCCTCCACATGTACTTCGTTACAATCATCCCCTTCCCCATCAAAAACTAAGGCATCAACGTCATGCACACCAATAGCGTCTATGTCACCCACATCATTAATTATTGACGACAGCATCATCAATAAGATTATTGTTCACAACCCCTGGTTCGATCATGGCTAGATCTGCATCAAGAAATTAATGTCAAATACCTTTGAAATTGTGACTAGAAATTAGAGAGTAGAGGTGGTAAAAAGCAAGTAAAAAGCAAGCCAGCAATTAATAGAGCAAAAACCATGATATGCATAAATCTAACCCTAATATTCAACAAAAGAATAGATTTTTTTTATTTTATTTTCACAAGAGTCACTTACCTAGTTAGTTTTCATGTCTATGACGAATTCAACAACAAAGAGTCCTACAACCTGGTTCTCTCGATCGAATAGGTTGTGATGTTCATCAGGTTTTTAGCGGAAACAAGATGAACCAACGGAAGTGTACAATGGAAGTTGATGAACACAAATTTCAAAACGTAGGGCATCACTCTTCATCTGGTATCATCGTTTTTGTACAAAAGGTTGAGACCAAAAAGAAGACGCGTGAGAAAAAAAAAAGTTTTTTTTAATCAAAATCTACGTTTTGCAGCAAGACAACGGCTTCTTTTTATAGCATGTCCAATAAACCAATGTAAATTAACATCAATTCGTTAAGTTCTAAAGATAAGATAACGAAAACCCTTAATTTGTCCATAACATCACAATTTGAGATTGCAATATAGAACTATGATTTTTTGAGGGTGCAATGTGAAAATAAAGAAGATTTGAGATGGTAATATGGAAATAACTCTTGAATCTATTGACTCAAAATTAAGTTTTTTGCTACATCACAATTCTATACTACAAATTTATTAAATTTGTATTAAGTCATGCTACAAAATATTTCACAAGATACTTAATCATCAGATGCATCTGAAATGGAAAATTAAGATGAAGTTAAATAATCTAGCCAGTTTAATTATACCTTAGACTTTTGAAACATGAATATGTTGTGCGAGTCACGAAGTCAAACTAGAATAAAATTAATAGGTAATTCATGGAGAATTGTGGGAATTCATGGTACATCTTCGTATGTACACCCTTAACATTATCCTAATTTTTGATTAATTATCAAAATTAAATTTTTTAATTATGACTATTTTTTCTTTATCAATCATATCTCTTGAAAATTTAGTGCACCTAATACTCCTCACATCCCCCATTTATTATGATTTTTTTTGTTGCCTAATTGGATAAACTAAATTAATACAATTTATAAGAATTTTTACTATAATCAACCCACCAATCAAACACCACATTTTTGTGGTGGTGAATTCCCTTTGAGTGAATTCCCCATTATGATTTTGAGGGATGTTCTTTACCCGTTTGAAATTTATTGTTTTGTTTTTTTTTTTCTTTTTTTCATAACGAGGATGTCTGAATCAATTCGCGCGCATCTCGATTAATCCCTCGGACACTGACAAGACATCCCCACCAGTACGTATTGGATAAAGCTTTTGTCGAAACCAACGAACGTGGTCAATCTGAATTTTAAGGTTAGTTGGGTTCGAACCCAAAACCTTCAAAAAAATTGATCACGACTACGATTACTTGTTGAAGATTGTGTTGATCGACGACTTCGACGTCGGGATATCGAACATACTGTGCGTGCGTCTTTCAGAGGGTTTGGGGGGGGTTTTGCCATACCACCGAAAGACGAGGTGCGTTTTTAAAAGGACTAAAGACAGTTATGCATTTTTATAAATAAGAGATATTATGTGTTTTTTTTCTCTATCCACGTATTGACACACAAATACATCACATTGAGAATTTGTTTCGTATGGGATTCAATTAGTTGGGGAAAAAACTTCTGTCCCTATCATTTTAGAAAAAAATCCTAATAGATGAAGGGAGTATTTCAAAACTTACGAAACAGTTAGGTGGGGCATTTACTTGTGGGATCCATTATAGTCATTGTCCCTTGGTTGTATTAGACGATATTATTAAGATGGTCCAGGAGAATGTGTTATGACGTCAGATATATCAAGTGTAAAAATGTGAAGGAGATTAAAACAATAAAAATAAAAAGATGGGATTAAGTAGTATGTTTTAAAATAAATCATTCATCTGTGGTTTTTATTCTCAATGTTGTTCGTCTTTTATCACTTTAACACACCTTGTGTTAAGCACATGATGAGTTTATACTGCTTTGAATTTTGAATATCACTCAAGTTAAAAGAAAGAATATTTATTGTCAAATCAAACATAAATGAAAAAAAGCATGCTACTAAAAAGAGGTTAAGTTAATTCAACTTAAGTACTTTTGAAAATAAACATAACTATGAAACTCATTTCAAAAAAAAAAAAAAAAAAACACTATGAAACTAAACTTGAAAGCTAGTCATACCAAACCAAGTTGTTTTGGAATTTACTATAAATCACCCACAAGAGAAAACGTGTATTCCCAATCAACAAGTTAAATATATCCATGCTCAATCGTGAACTGAAAATAGGAAGAACGAATATGATTTCAATCGATCAACAAAGCTTCATTGCTGCTCATGCTTATGGTGATGGCTTCTATGTGCAAGATTCTAGAAGGCGTGATGTGACGGTTGGCAAAGTGGCGAACAAGGCGACGGTCGAAATCATAAACGAGCTCGGCTCAAACATTGATCTTACTCTTCATTGCAAGTCAACGAACGATGATCTCGGCATTCATACAATAAAATATCATGAGATGTATATAGCTTTTCATTTAATCCTCTTTGGATTGTTTGGCGTATATTGTTCTTCTACAGTTTCAGATGGAAGAACGAGTTTCACAAGTACAATATTTACGTAGAGAACAGAGATGTTTGTGACGACGACGATATATACAAATGGTTTATTCGTCCATCGGGATCGTGTGTTGCCGATAGCCAACAGTGCTATCCTTGGAACTAAAATAGCATGGTACCTATAGAAGCAGCAACCTTTTAACCAGGGACTAATCACAAGTGTGAATGCAAGGATGTTGTAACCTCTTAAGTGAAATAATGCATTGTGTTAAAGTATGAAATCTCATGGGACTATGATGTGGAAAATATAAATGAAATTTTACTCCTATATTGTCATACACTTTGACTTGACTTTTGATAGCGTGCCTACTCGATTATACAATTAACCAGCGCAACATCAACTCATCAAGGACCATGACCGAGCACGAGCCGATTGCCATTCATAGAGTGTTTAATATCATAAACTAAAGCTTGATAAGAGATATCTAATTAGTATGGAGATTTTCACTACTCGATCATTTGGTCATCTGGTCGCATGAAATCTCTCATAGAACTCATATACTGCATTTCCAAAATTACTTTACATAACAATTAAATATAATAAAAGTAAAAACAACAATATAGATAATCTCATCCTTAAGTATATGTTGTGAGCGAATAAGACGTATACATACAGGCTATTTCTTTTCTCCTCCCCTTTAATTTGTAACCATAGGGTTTCATACTAATTTAGACAAATTCTAATCCATGTCAAGTTATTTTTTATATTTAAATGACATATCGAAAATAATTTAAATTATATAATATGAGCATATCCGTTTCATTAGACCCTCAAGGGAATATAACTTTTCAAAATAAACACAAGTTTTTTTAATTATCACTTTTAACTTCCGACAACAGCAATGGGCACTTTAACTCCAAATAAAACACGACACTAAATAACTCGATAAAAGATCGACACAAAAATGAGACTAAACCATTAGACGTCCACATTGCAAATTAAATGAATCTACAGAGTATTTTCCGATCCCTCAATTTTTGGGAGTGCGAGTCCCTTGTCGATCGCTCCATCAGATGATCAAATTTCTCGTCGTAGGGTTTCCCACAGGTAGTCTGCAATGACTGCTGGTTTCCCAGTTTCGGCGAATCCGAGTCTAACAACGTTGAGCTTTGTCCTTTCGTCACACGGTTTTGTTTGTTGTGTTGTGTGGTGTTAATGTCGATGAATGTGGGATTCGGATTTCGGAATTGAGTTATCGGTTTGGGAGAGGAGGATGTACATAGTCTTGTGTTGCAGATCCGTTGTTTTGTTCTCGTGGATGATTGAAGTTGAAAACGAGTCTAATGTTGCATGGGAATGGTTATGAGTATAATGTTGTGGATCAACAACCAATCCTAAATCAAGACAGACATGAGCAGCCGGAGGCACGAAAGGCAAAAGACAAGGCAACTACTTCGAACCATACAATCTCAGTTCCTAATTCCTATGTCCCATGGTGGTATTTCAGACACGAAGAAATTAACACGAATGCACGAACGAAGCCCTTATAATTAGAGAACGAGGGCAGGCGAAAGGTGCAATGAAGAATATGCTGGACACTTATGCCCGAAAATCCAAACAAAGCAGAAACAGAGGCATTATTGCAAAAGCCTCCTGCAAGAAGGTGATCCTTAGTCGAACAATGTAATATGAATGGTCGTGCATAGGTTGAAGCCAAGGAGGGTGTCTTCAAGCTTTGCTGGATACGGTACGAAGCTCTTTAAGAGAAGAGACTCGTCCTGTCAAATACTTATGGCAAAGAGAAGATGCACCTCCTTGTTCATATGGTAAGTAAGACTAGGGGGAAAAAAAACATCGATGTAAGTAAGATATCTTACAACTCCTACTGGCCTTTTTGTTGTCTTTGATGTCCTTTTGAGGTTTCTTTGTAGTTATTATAGTTATATTTGTTGGGGGAGAAAAAACCATGGAGATCCTTAGTAGTGTTCGAAGCGTTTCCTTCCACTTCCAAGTTCCACCACATTGCGGCATGCATCAAATGAATTCTTACTGTTTTTTTTTTTTTTTTTTTTTTTTTTTTTTTTTTTTTTTTTTTTTTTTTTTTTTTGTTGCTTATTAGTCTACCATGAAAAGGTTTTATCATAGATGAATCAATCAAGTGCTCTTTTTTCTGCACCATCTAATTTAGAACTTTGGTGAGCTGAGCTTTTTCTTCCTATGATAACCTTTTAGAATACATACAAGCATGCAATCAGCAATGTTTGATGACGGTCCCGTAGCTGGATGAGATTCCATTTCAGATTTCACCTTTGAGTAACATTTACTTCCAAACATACAACTCTTGCATTTATTTATTTTTTTTGATTACGTAATTATTTTTTGTGCTGGTTGCTATTTGGTCCATATTATTCTCTTGATTTTAAGATGGACCAAATTATAAGTCATCCTTCGTTCTATGACCGTCTTATGAGGACCTTTGAAAGTGAACATCATCCACGAATCATATCATGACCTTTTTACTATCCCTTTAATTTTTAGTGTATATAAGTTGTAACACCTATTATCATTCTGACTATGCACGGATGATTGGATTTATCCGTAGCTTAACCTCTCGCTATGTGATAGCTGGGGTTAGATATCGTGGTTTACATAACTGTCTTGAATCGGAAGTAGCTACTACCTAGTTATGTTGAGATTTGCCTTTCTGTTGCTGTCAAAATGACGAGATCCTATGTTATAGCTGCCCCTTGGTTAGCTTTCACATCTATCTACCTTGCTGATGACAGAGGACCATGGAAACATTGAAACTACAGAACCCCGACACTGAGTCAAATCTAAATTTCATAAATATATATAGTTTGAGCAGAAAACTCGACCTTCAAGTCCTTCTAATGAGCGCAATGACCGCCCTATGGGGTTGATCTTTCGAGTTGCTAATGCTATGTAAACTGTTTTCAATTTTATTGGAGAAGATATAGTTGAACTGTTTTCAAGTTGCTAATGTAAACGGTTATTGAACTGTGACGTGAATCAGATTATTACCTCATTATGCTACGAGCAGAAACATGGAAGCCTAGGGGCCTTTATCATGTCTACCTGGTGCTGAAATATTAGTTGTCCAAGTATCGCTCATCGTGGGATATATCCAGCTGGACGGGGGTGAAACATTATGACATTAAATGACGCTGGATGCGTAAAATTATAGGTAGTCAACGCGATTTCATGTTTATCATGCCTGTCGACTAGCGGTAACACTAGTAGTCAAGTATACGGAAGTAGCTTCATAAGACAATTGGTTGGACGAATAGATCTTCTCGTATTTCTTGTGGTACTCGGTTTCCTTTTTCCTTGTTGTTGTTGTCCTTATTGGCCTTATTTCATGGAACTGGGATACCTAGGCACAAGATTAACTGCTTGCATCCAATGGAAATGCAGCTATCACGTGCCCCATCCTACGGATAGGTTAAACTGTAGATTAGCCGACTTTTTTCCGGTGAATTTGAGGTTTGGGATGCGAAAAGCAGAAGCAACTGTAGCGGATATCAGATAAATTATTGAGTTTTTTTTGTTTTGTCTACTCTCCTTCCATCATAAAATTACTATCATATATATCACCGGAATCAATTTTTGTTTTTTGTTTTCTGGTTTGTATTTTCTTAGATGATTAGCATGTTTGCTGTAAGAGCATATAATCATCTGTTTTCTGTTTGGTCATTCATGTCTATAACATTGGTATCCACTTCTGCTGCAATCGACACGATAAGCATAGCTAACCCAATAAAAGATGGACAGAACTTGACTTCTGCTGGTGGGAAGTTCAGGCTGGGATTTTTCTGCCCCGGCAGCAACGGAAGGAGGTATGTCGGGATCTGGTATAATACAATCCCCACCATGACTGTTGTGTGGGTGGCAAACCGAGAAGCTCCACTGTTTGATACATCAGGTTATCTGAGTATCTCGAATCATCCTCCACGTCTAGTGCTTGTTAACAGTACTGGTTTCATTATTTGGTCCACCAACTCGATGGGATCGTCCATGGACCCAATTGCGCAGCTCCTGGACACAGGAAATCTGGTTGTAAGAGACCAGGATAACGACAACCTGGATGATTTTCTATGGCAGAGCTTTGATTATCCATCTGATATCCAATTGCCGCAAATGAAATTGGGCTGGAACCTGAAGACTGGACTGAATCGATATGTAACTTCATGGGCGAGCAGCAACGATCCTTCTCTCGGTAGTTATACATATGGGATGGATCTTAAGGGATATCCGGAGCCAGTATTGAGGAAAGGAGATGTCGAGCAGTACAGAAACGGTCCTTGGAATGGGGTCAGGTTTGTCGGGAATCCGAATTTGAAGCCGAACTCTGTCTTTACCTACCGATTTGTGCTCAATGACCAGGAGGTGTACTATGTCTTTCAGCTTGTCAATAGCTCAGTCCTTTCCCACAGGATTGCTAATCAGTATGGGACTATGCAGCGCCTCATATGGAGCGATCAGGTCCAAGGATGGCTTGTTTATTTGACCGAACAGTCGGATAGTTGTGATACTTACGCAACTTGTGGTATGTTCGGGAACTGCAATATTGCCAATACCCCTGAATGTTCGTGTTTAGAGGGCTATGAACCAAAATTGCCGAAAAGTTGGAGCAGTGGGGATTGGTCTGATGGGTGTGTGAGGAAAGCTTCGTTTAGCTGTGCAAACGGAGATGGGTTCTATCAATATACCAATGCGAAGTTGCCTGATACATCATTCACCTGGTATAACATGAGTATGACCCTTGATGAATGCCGTGATATGTGCTTGCAAAACTGCTCATGTGTGGCTTATTCAAACGTGTATGTTGATGATGGAGGGAGTGGCTGCCTCATGTGGATTGAGGTTTTAATTGATATAGAAATCTTTGCTCAGAACGGGCAAGATCTTTATGTGAGAGTAGCGGCCTCAGAATTGCGTAAGTCGTGCTCACATCGAGTTGATCCCCCTACATTACATGTATTGTAACCTCTATGCAATTCCATGATCTGAGGTTTCTCTATTGTCTTTTATGCAGCGCATGGAAATCAAAAAATGTGGACCGCAATAGCTTGCAGCGTGCTTCCTGTGGCGGTCCTGATTCTTTACACTACCTTGTATTTCAGGAAGAAATGGCGACTTTACAATGAAGGTAACTCCAAAGCTGTGAAGAACACACTGTCTCCTCTTTTCCTTAATGTCTCAGTATCATCTTCCTGAGTCTATCCGCATTGTCTGAACCAAAATTTCCATTCTGTGACCATGGCATCTGATCTCTCTTTCTCTCTTTGTAATAAGGAACTCATACATTCAAATGCCGCGGTTTCCTGATAATAACTGTATAGATCATCTGGAGTAGAGCTTATTAATCACTTATCAGTTTCAGTGACATATGGCGGAATGAACAGATAGTTGTTCTCTTTTCCAATCGGTGATGCTAATTCTTTGACTAATCGGGAATGAAACCCCCTACTCGTTGGTTATTCTTATTTTACCTTCAAAAATACAGCAGATATTCAGTCTATTCTTTTCTCTTATGAAGTGGCGCAACACTGCGTCATTGATAAGGGTTGAGTTTCAAGGAGCTTCAATAATATCCTACATTTTACTTGCATTTCTGATGTGAATTTGGTACCTGCAGCAAAAATAGCACCCAAGGATGGAGAACCAGATTTGCCATTATTTCGCTTCAACATGATAGTTCGGGCTACGAATAATTTTTCCGACAAGAATAAGCTTGGAGAGGGTGGATTCGGACCTGTCTACAAGGTAACATTTTAAGGTTTCCCATGTTCATAACTATACATTTTGTTAGTTATATTTTGCCGGTGTGGCAGCTTTCTCTCGAAGCTCTGTTGACTATCAAGGGGGGAAAAAACACTGCTCCCAAATTATCCAGTTCCATAAAATTAGAGTTTTTTCTGTTATGAGACAACTGAGAGATCCCCTCTAATTTGCTTACATTTCTTCGTACTCTATCATTAGGGTGAACTTAAAGGAGGACAAGAAATAGCTGTGAAGAGGCTGTCGAAGGACTCAAAACAAGGACTTGACGAGTTCAAGAATGAAGTTGTTTGCATTGCAAGGCTTCAACATCGTAACCTTGTTCGACTTCTAGGATGTTGTATCCATGCAGAAGAGCGCATGCTGATATACGAGTACATGCCCAACAAGAGCTTGGACTACTTCATATTTGGTCCGGCTCTCATCTCATTTCTCATTGTTTTCACTCACTTGGCTTTTTCAAGTCC
The DNA here is from genome assembly GCA_035668315.1 of Drosera spatulata. Classification (NCBI taxonomy): domain Eukaryota; kingdom Viridiplantae; phylum Streptophyta; class Magnoliopsida; order Caryophyllales; family Droseraceae; genus Drosera; species Drosera spatulata. The sequence goes on from JAOVYX010019194.1 coordinate 13,411, forward strand.
AAGGTCCTTACTCACATGGTTGTAGAAATGGCCAGATGAAACCCGAAGCATGCTATTGGATTGGCCTAGGCGCTTGCAGATCATCCATGGCATCGCCCGTGGTCTTCTCTACCTTCACGAGGATTCTAGGCTCAGAATCATACACAGAGATCTCAAAGCTAGCAATGTCTTGCTTGATGCTGATATGAATCCTAAAATTTCGGACTTTGGAATGGCAAGAAGTTTTGATGGGAACAATAGTCAAGCAAAGACACTGAGAGTGGTCGGGACATAGTAATATCCATATATCCTTGCTTATTTGCACTATTGCTTGTTTTCAGTTTTTTTTGCCTATTTTGACTTTCCGATGATATAATGCAGTGGCTATATGTCACCGGAGTATGCGATTGATGGGCAGTTTTCAGTGAAATCCGATGTGTTCAGTTTTGGAGTATTGCTGCTCGAGATCGTCAGTGGGAAGAGAAATAGAGGTTTCAACCATCCAGGACATTGTCACAACCTTCTTGGACATGTAAGATTTACTTCCCACTCTGGTGAATTATAATGGTTATTCTTACAAGTTACAACTCCGTTGCATTTTTTCATCGGTCCTCTTGCCTCTTTTTTCCCCTTTCGTACATATTATCTTGGTTGTCGATGAGATGCACCCAATCCATCTCAAAATGTTCTCCTTTGAACATATCCCTGATCGGGACAATGGCTTTTTGGAAAAATCAAAATTACAGAGAGTTGTCATCTGTAATGTTGCAGGCTTGGAGTCGTTATATGGAAGGTGGAGGTCTGGAACTTGTAGATCCAGTGACCGGGGACTCTTGTAACGCACATCAAGTCCTGAGATGTGTTCATATAGGTCTGTTATGCGTGCAACAATGCCCGGATGATCGACCAACCATGTCAACCGTGATAGTTATGCTAGACAGTGACCGGGAATTGCCCCCGCCAAAAGTACCCGGTTTCTTCATTGGGAGAAACTTTTCACAGGAATGCTCTCCTGAGTCAGTTTGTACTAATACGATTTCTTCAACATTAGCGTCCGGTAGGTAAGATGCTACTAAGGCTTTAGTCGAGCCAACCAGGGTTGGCTTAGGCTGGGTGAGGCTTTATACGATCAGGCTGGAATCTAAACCTGACGATAAAATCTGACAGTCGACTTTCCGGGCAAGGGAGAATGGTTTGATAGTTGCTTCTGCAGTTTATTTTCATTGATCATTGTGTCTACAGGTACACAGTAACACTGGTATAGAATTGCTACCTACAATTTTTGTACGAGCGTCGAGTTTTGCAACTATTTTCTTCTTAAGTCGCCTTCGCGACAATTTTTGTAATTAATCCGTTCGATTGACCAGGTCTTTCTTCTTAGTTCAAGATGCAGTTTTACTTCGTCCATGCTGCCCCTTTGAAGTTTTTTTTTCCTTGTTTTCCATGTATTCGTTTCAACCCGGTAATTGGGAGGCATGAAAACTTTGCACTGTAAAAAGATATACGCGTGGTAATTACTCGATATAATGATCCTTAAGGTTATGCCGACATAACAAAAATCGTGCCATGCACATCTATATTATATATATTATAAATTCAAAGAATGATACAATGGTATGCCATCCTGTGGCGTTCCATCAATGAGTTCAATGATTATTTCATCCTCTATATATTTAATGATTATCAATAATTATTGAAAAAAATTAAAAACCTTTTATGATATCTATGCTATAGTTTATAAATATTAATAAACACTGTTGTATCTATGATGACAAAATAACGTGTATAAATATTCTTATCGTTAGTGTTAATTATCGCAAAAAATGACAATGATTGGAATATTTTAAAACAAAAGCCAAGAACTTTGGCAAAAAGACAAAAAAAAAGACAAAAAAATTTAGGGAGAATTCTTGATACATACCCCTATGCAATGTTAATTACACAAAAGCATCCCATTATAATTTTATTCTCATCAAGTACAATCGATTATAAGATCACTTTTCTCAAATATAAAAATTACATTCGAAATTCACATTCCTAAAATTCATTAATCTTTAAACCCGATATTGATTTTCCTAATATGACGCCACCACCATGATACATCGTCATTTCGTCGACGCCACCGCCACGATATTAGGATGATGTACTAATTGCTGAGGTTAACGTACTGATTCCCAAGAGATTGACGTATTGATTCTCACAGACTGACATTCTCATTCACAATCGTTACCGAAGTTAACGTACTGATTTCCGAAAGGCTGACGTACTGATTCCCACAGCCTGGTATTCTCATTCACAATCGTTATCGAGGCTGACGTAATGATTCTCACAGGTTGACATTCTCATTCACAATCGTTATTGTCTTTATATGTCAATCCTTATCGGGGAGAACGATATTCAAACACGTACTATAACCAAAACCTAAAAAAATGAAAAAACAAAAAGCAATAATATGAATGAAAAAAAACGTACTATGATAAAATCACACGTACTGTATTTCGAAAACACGATCAATAAATGATCACTAATTACTTGTTCATGTTGCGAGCGAACAATTCTGAAAACTAAAGCACCAGAAGACGGATTACCACGGCATGATTCGAACAATACTAATACCACGACAACTACTCAAAATAATTACATGTTTCCCCACACAAATTTTACAACAGTCGAACATCATATCCAATCAAAACACCGACCTTTTTGCCACTGAATCGCCACCGCCGATAATTGTTGTCACATCCTTGCCACTTAGTTCCGCCAGCTTCTTTGCCATAGCCTACATCATAGAAAAAAAGACAATAAGGCGTTTAAGCAAAAACTATGCAAATCCTGCATCGCTCACAACCATACACTCACTACAAAAATCAAGTAAACAGGCGACTAAACTTCTTAGTCGCTAAATGTGAAATTTTCGTCGCAAAACCAAAAGGGCGACTAAATTACGACTAAAACTTTTCCTCGCTAAAACCTTCCTCGCTAATTGCAAATGGCGACTAAAAGCCTGTCTTGGTCGCCAAATTTAATTATCGCAAAAAATGACAATGATTGGAATATTTTAAAACAAAAGCCAAGAACTTTGGCAAAAAGAAAAAAAAAAAAGACAAAAAATTTTAGGGAGAATTCTTGATACATATCCCTATGTAATTTTAATTACACAAAAATATTCCATTATAATTTTATTCTCATCAAGTACCTCATGATCAAGTACAATCAATTATAAGATCACTTTTCTCAAATATAAAAATTACATTCGAAATTCACATTCCTAAAATTCATTAATCTTTAAACCCAATATTGATTTTCCTAATATGAAGCCACCACCATGATACATCGTCATTTCGCCGACGCCACCACCACGATATTAGGATGATGTACTAATTGCTGAGGTTAACGTACTGATTCCCAAAAGACTGACGTATTGATTCTCACAGACTGACATTCTCATTCACAATCGTTATCGACGTTAACGTACTGATTTTCGAAAGGCTGACGTACTGATTCCCACAGGCTGGTATTCTCATTCACAATCGTTATCAAGGCTGACGTAATGATTCCCACAGGTTGATATTCTCATCCACAATCGTTATTTTCTTTATATGTCAATCCTTATCGGGGAGAACGATATTCAAACATGTACTATAACCAAAATCTAAAAAAATGAAAAAACAAAAAGCAATAATATGAATGAAAAAAACGTACTATGATAAAATCACACGTACTGTGATTTCGAAAACACGATCAATAAATGATCACTAATTACTTGTTCATGTTGCGAGCGAACAATTCTGAAAATTAAAGCACCAGAAGACGGATTACCACGGCATGATTTGAACAATACTAGTACAACGACAACTACTCAAAATAATTACATGTTTCCCCCACACAAATTTTACAACAGCCGAACATCATATCCAATCAAAACACCGACCTTTTTGCCACTGAATCGCCACCGCCGATAATTGTTGTCACATCCTTGCCACTTAGTTCCGCCAGCTTCTTTGCCATAGCCTACATCATAGAAAAAAAAGACGATAAGGCGTTTAAGCAAAAACTATGCAAATCCTGCATCGCTCACAACAATGACATCAGATATCTCCAGTAACCTGATTATAAATTTATTAAATAGGAAGCACATGGTAATTGTTTGATCTAAAATTGCACAACTATGATCTATAAGGACGTAATTATCAAGTCTAATGTTCTTTCTACTCAAATTTCATCCTACCACAACAGCAAAAGAGTTTCTCACCTCAGTCCCAGCAGCGAACTTTTCAAACTCAGAAATTTGAAGCAGTTGATACGGAGGAGATTGAGGATTGAGGAAGTTGGTGAAGAGAGGTGGCGCAGATCCAAACCCATGCGCCCCGATCGAGGACGTAACACAGCAAAGACAGAAGGCAGCGGTTGAAATAATTGTTTTGTCTATTGAACACGTCACCATATTTTTTATATGTAGAAAATAAAAAAAATTAGAAAAGATCATGTAAATCAGGAAAACTTGATTTTATTTTAGAAAAAATATATTAATGGGGTACTTCCGTGAAAAAATAAAAGGGTAATATTTATCGGTAATTTTTTTTTACAAGATCATATTTTTAAAAAATTTATATCACTCACTATAACAATTTGATTTGATTCATAGGGTGATTCGAATAATTTGATAAATATCATAATTTCAGTAAAGAAGAAAAAATGGAGTAAAATGAAGGATTAAAAAAAACAGATTTTAAGGATCTGATGGGATGCTATTTGAGAATATCGTGATAATTTCATGCTAGATTATATTATAGAAACATGTATATTTGTATTGTTTATCCAAAAAAAATTACGAAAATATTTAACAATATTATCAAACATAAATGAAATTTCTAAATAATATAGAAATTAATTTAATAATATTTTGATTTTGTTCCATACTAATGACTGACCTTAAATAAAAAAAAATCAACTTTTCACATTATAGTATTTGGAACTTCTTTCAATAAGAAAAAAAATCATTCAATTTTTTCAATATTTACTCTCTATTCATTTGGTTTTATTAAGTTCAAGAATTTGACCCTTGATCAGATTTAAATATGATCATATGCAACAAAAGGTACTTCTATTTATTTTTTATGTGAAAAATTTTTATAAGAAGATTAAATAAAAAAATATCATGGATTATATATATTTCGAGAATCAATTAAATATTTTCAATCGCTTATAAGATTATGATATTATCCGCACAACACGCGGGTCACATACTAGTATAACTGTAATCCAACTCAACCAAGACTTGGGTAATCACGACGAACCAACCAAGAGTTTATATATCCTTAGTTAAAATTATTACATGGACTGTTAAGATTTGATGTAATAATTAAGTTAGTTTTATTTTTACCACGTACTGATGAAATGATGTACAGCATATTCGCTGATGTATGTGCTTAGTCTAAATCCGGGAGAAAAAGCAACATAAACGGGATTTGATGCATGTACAAGTAGTTATCT
>JAOVYX010019195.1:0-18881 GCA_035668315.1 Drosera spatulata
CTAAATAGTTTTAAAAAAATTTATGACAACATATTTAGAGACGGATCCGTCGCTAATATATTTTGTTCCAAATTTTTATAAACTATTTAGCGACGGAATCCGTCGCTAACATAATGGTTCAAAATTGCATACGATTTTAGCGACGGATTTCCGTAGTTAAGATAGGACGGAGGAAGTAATTTTGTGCAACAAAAATATTTATTTTTATTTTTTTACTGAATTCGCTTTTCCGATTTGCTTCAGTGCATGGGGCTATAACGCTCGATGAATATATATGACACATAGAGAAAGACCCAGCGATAGAGAGAAGATTTCAATGTGTTAGATTGCCAGAACATATCGTTGCAGAAAATATACAAATCTTAAGAGGTCATTGAGAGCGATATGAGATACACAATAAGCTTCCATATACAGATGAAGCCCTGATTGCTGCAGCTGAACTCTCCTACCGCTATATTTGGTATGTATTTTGCTTTTCGTTCTGATTAAATACCAGGGTTGATTTTGAATATATGCTAACTAAAACACGTTCTTCAATTTAACTCTGTCAGTCAACACAATCAACGAATTTTTGCTATAGTCATTTGAGGAGTGTTATGGTCATGTGACATGTTCATGTTTTGATGAAAAGCATCATACGGTGTAAGCCTATGTACAGGATTACCTCACCCATGTCTTGCTATTAATGGAACTATTTCTTATTCGGTCTTTGATTCATAACACTGCATATAGCGCTTCTATTTAACATCCTCAATGCCTTCTGTTGCATTGGTGTGAATTACACATTATTGGTATATTCTTATATGCGGCTTAATCAATTTATTTGCTTGTGCTGGATGACTTCATTGTATAGTGATCGTTTTTGCTTGATAAAACAATTGACGTGATTGATGAAGCTAGCTCTCGTGTTCGATTCGGGTATGCGCGGGTAGGATCCTTTCTTCTGTTCTTCCTATCACGCATCTTTTGTTCCTGTCTAAATGAGGAAATAGATCTACTGTGTTGTTCTCTGTGATAAACAAACTGATTAGTACAACATATAGCTGTACATATTCTTCTGATCTGCTAAATTTGATATCAGATTATATGATAAGATTATGATGAGAAGTTAATGGTAATGAGCTTGATTTGGAATATTTAGGAGTTAGTATATCATCTAGAGTTGGTTAGGTGGAGGTACAATACTTTTTTTTGTCAGATAGATACAATACTTTTTATCAAGCTGGAAAAAATTATGTCTATTTTGTGTTAGAGCAAAAATGAACATTTGATGGTTTTAATGCAGGGCAATGCATACTATCGTAGATATCATGGATTGCAAGAATTTGATTAGGTTATTCGGGAGAGACGATTTGATATCAGAACATCAATATATATTAGATATGAATTTGATATCTTAGATATCATGGTTTTATTTTATTGATTCAATTCTTTTGAGACTCATGAGTGATGTAATCATGTAGTAGTGGAAAACTACTCATTTGGTAGGCCAATTTGCTTTCTTTTATAGTCATGCATTTGTTGTATTCAATTTCTTTTTGTTTTCAATTCATTGGACCATATCGTTTTCTTCTGCATTCATTGTATTTACTGTGCTGGTAGGCCTAGTAGGCTCTAAACGAGGCAATAAACAAAGCTTTTTTTTTTTTTTTTTTGCCCTAAAAACATGATTTGCGATCGAACATTAACTATTACATTGTTATTTTGCGACGAAGACACTTGTTCCGTTGCTAAGGTCATGGAAATAGGATTTGCGACAAACCCTTGATCCGTCGCTAATTAGTGCCAACTGCATCGTAAATTAATGACGGATTTTAGAATTTCTGTCGCTAATTAGCTAATTAGAGACGCCCACTTTCAGTCACAAGTCCGTCGCTAATCACTATTTGTATAACGTCTCGACTTTTCGTACCGGAAGACACGTGGCGTTATGTCGTCACGGACCCAATCCGTGATAAGGCCAAATAAATCGAATGAGTTTAGAGGTATAGAAGTCAAGGAAAGTAAAAATAATAGCCACATTCATAACTTATTATTTCGAATACTTATTTAATTACAATATTTATGCAGAGCCAATGCAAGTCGAATATTCCATTAAACAAAATAGATCCTCTAATCTGTAATAATATCCGAAGTACGTGAAATCATCTATACGCATACAAACTTACACTAAGAGCCTTTGGGTGCTGTTGAGGACATACCTGCAATTGAAAAACATAATCGTGAGTTAATGAAGCTCAGCAACCTCAGGTGAATGAATCCCAATTACAGGGAACTTCCGCTAACGGCTATGGCGACCACCGAAAGCCTCTAAAATATTTTTATATATATAGGAAAATATGGACGTCATATCAACAGCATCGCTTCTCATTGTTTTATATGAAATCGTATCGCTTTTAAGAGTCATTCCTTTCTTTTGCATTTATTTAGGGTTCATGACTTGACTCAAAAGCGGTAACTCTAAGGATATGACCGACTCGGAGTATAGAGATAAAGTGAAGTGTTAATCGTCATCCGGGTTACCCAATAGATTCTATTTTCGTACCTGCCAACTCTGTGCGTTGTCTTGCACCTCTTGTGCGCATTTAATGAGACACCGCATGTCAGTATTGAGACAATTTGGGTCTACCTGTAGAGAGCAACCCGTGGTCCTGCCACAACGGCGTAGAAACCGCTGCATGCATGCAAAGAGGATGGGGGAAGTCCATCGCTCCCTAACTAATTCTCACCCGTGACGTTGACTCAAAGGATAACAATGGAGTACAATGACTCAAACCCAAGCCACTAAGGCTATTTAAACAAAGCAACGAATGATCGCAATGGATCAAAGAAGGGATACCATATTCGACCTTCTCAATAATCCAGGAAAAACGACAAACGATCCAAGGGATCCAAAAAAAGACGTTAATGTCGACCTTATCAGTTCAGGGAAGCGATATTTGTTATTCGTTCGTTTTTTTATTAATTCACACAGACAGTGTAACTATGTTCTACATACCCCGTATCCTTATTATTAATCGTTTAAAGGTTATTTTCATTTATTTTTCGAAAGGGTATTAATATTATAAGGATGCATATTCTAGTTCATTTCAACCCCAAATACCCCACCATATATCAAACATGATCGTATATGTACGTTTGATGTTATGTTTCTATGCGTATGGGTTGTATATTCTCAAATAAGCATTTAGATTTAAGGTTCGATTCACGAAAACCAAGATTTTTAGGCCAGGAGGCCGTCGCGGCAGTGACTATCCTAATCGTAGTCGCGACTGGTCGCGGGCGCGACCCCTATCGCATCGCCATTTGAAACATACATATGTCTAAAAAAACACGTTCATGATGTTTTAATATCATATTTAGCACTAATTTACGTATAAAAGTGTTCAAGCATGCACACCTGCATACTTTGACGAAACTAAGATTTCGTTATCATCTTAATTTATCAACCAAGCATATAATCGTTCTCTTGGCGATACACTTCTCATAACATTCATCATAACACATCAACCAAACATAACATCGTCCTCCTGACGGTACACTTTTCATCACATTGATGAAATATCAAGCACGAAATGGATCGAGAGGGACGAGGTCACCTTCCCGATGAGTTATTCAAAACAAAACACGGGATGAACGACGAGAGCGATCAAACGGAGTGTCGGGCCAGGGTTGGGCCTGCTCTTCGGGTTCGTCTCGGCGTCGGGTCCTTGTCCGGGCCGCTGTCGGGACGTGCACAAGGCTGAAATCGGGCCGCACCGGGCTTGCTTCGCAAGCAGGCCGGCTACCGGGCTTGGTCGGGTCGCTGCCGCCAATGGGCCTGCCGTCGGGCCCGTTGCTGGGTCGCCGTCTCCTCCCGTTGATGGTGGTTGGCCAGCGAGCTCTGGCGGCCGGATCTTGGTGGTGGCGCGCGAAGGCGAGCTGGATGGTGGCGTGCGGCTGCAGGCGGCGTCGGGGATCATCGGGCTTGTGGTGGTCGGGGATAGCTCGATCCGGGCTTAGGACGACCGGACCCAAGCTCGCCTGGGCCGGGGATGGCCGGATCTGCTGTAGGCGGCGCGCGGCGGCATCGGGCGAAGCTCGATGGCGAGACGGCTGCGCAACGGTGGCGGCGGCTGGAGCTCGGTGGCGAGACGCTTGCGCGGCGGCGGCGGGCTGCTGGAGCCGACGGCGATGGTGGGGGCTACAGGCGGTGGTTGATGGTGGGTGTTTGGTGGTGTTTTGGTGAACGGTGGATGCGGGGAAGGACGGAAGGATGGGATGAATCTCTCGTTCAATCTATTATTTATTTAAATTTTATAATATTAATTTATTAATAATTTATTTATATCGATAAATTTATCTCATAATTAATAATATTATGTTTCATATAATATTCATTATTTATGCGATTAAAATCATTCATCCATTTGTAACGTTATAACGTTATTTATTTGTAATATTTATTGTCGCAACACTCATTTAATTATCCTAAATATTCCATCGTTATATTTGATTTAATAATCAAATATTTTCTTGGGTTAAATCTGTAACCCTTAAACGCGACTAGTTTTAATTCATGACGTTATATGTAACGTCATTTATTCGCGTTTTATTTACATACATGTTGTACGTATGTTTTATATTCATTTTAAATCCTTAAAATTTTCGGATATTACAATTTACGACGTATTTTAGGACGGATTTGGTTTTCGCTAATTAATTGAATTTTTGTAGTGCAAGCATCATATAAATAAAAAAGGTTACTCACTAAAACAATCCATCTTCGAAAGCATGTACCAGATGGGATGATGTGAATTAGTGTTATTTTTTGTTCTTTATACTCGTATAATTTTTAATAGAGGTGACAGTATTCCTCTTGAAATTTGATACTGTATAATGTAAACAAGTTTATCATTTGGACATGTGCAAAAGATGCGCATCAAAAGCATATTAATGTTATACTTACTCCCTCTCATTATAATTATAATATTTATTTTATATATAAAAATTTAGATTTTTTTTTTCAATTCCAATTCTCAACCACACAACCTTTGTAACGTCTCGATCAATCCTCGCTATCGGATCATCACCATGAACTACTTTTCAGGCTTAGGACTGATCCTACAAATCAGCACTAATCCTTTCACTGAGATCATTTAAGTTTTTCCTTAGGGTATTACATACATCTCCACTTCAAGAGCGTAACGTTCTCATTGAGATTTCAAACACTACGTTCTCGTTTGGACTTCAAGCACCGCACACAGTGTGCTTTGGTCTCATTCGCACACACCTTAAAATGATAAGCAACCGAAAAGAAAGATGCATCTTATTGGTATATGTAGTACTATCAAACCATTTATCATTTTTCTCGGAGTATTACAATCTTTCTCTCTCCATCTTTTTTAATTTCTAACCACACAAGATTTTCTAAAAATAGAAATGTTACAAACAATTTGGGATTGATCAAAATGACAAACGATATAATTATTTTGGGACGGAGATAATATGATAGAATTATACAAAGGAATTTTGATTGTATGATACAGTTGAGGAATCAATTTTATCAAAAATTAAACAAAAGATGATATATAATTGACTAATGTATATCTTAATACTCCCATTTATATAAAAACCCATTAGAACGTGAAATATTGATAACAAATATACTAGTCAAGTCCATCAAGAGTGATAAACAAGACAAAGAAATAATTCTATTAAAAAATTAAATTAATGAAAAGACGTATTAATATATTTAACAAATTAATTTTCTTTGATGTCAATGTTAAGATTTTATGACAAGAGTGAAACCTATAACAAAAATTGACAGATAGTGGACAGCGCACCGATGGATAGAGTTTCATAGATCAGTATTTTTTTCGTTCCACATTTTTTGTAATGATATGTAATTTGAAATCTAATTTAATATAATTTTTTATAAAATTATTATAAAATATTAATGATAGATTAAATTATAAACTTTAATTATAAATTAATTTAATTTTTTTAATATTATTAAAAATAAAAACAAAATACTTAAAAAACATATCATTATAAAGATTATGAGATTGACGAAATACTAGGAGATGTGTGACACTATCACTCTAGTAGACTAGTTGTTGCGTGGCAGTGAATTAACCATTCCACGACGATGACGGTGGAGTCTTGGTAAGTCAGCATTTTCTTCTCCTTTTCTTTTTCTTCGTTTTATGGAATAATCTAAAATTAATTGGTTAAAATCATTTTACTACTTTGATAATGAATAGAAAAGTTTAGGACATATTTGATATCATTATTTTTTTTTATTTTTTATTTTATTGACTGATAAAACGAGACTATTTTTTATTGATTTATGTTTTTCAAACAGATGAAATGAAAGAAAAAAATAAAAAATCAGAAAAAATAATTTTTTATTTCTTTTTTTGGTTTCATCTTAGTATAATATTCGAAATTCCCTTTAAAAAAATTATTTTATAAAATGATTTTGGTTTTCATTACTGATTTTTTGTTTCTTTTATTGATTTTGATTTTCACAATTTTGAATAATAATATCAAACAATCTCTTAGTATTTCATGAAGTTATGTCTTGGGTTGCTCCTATATTATAGCATGATACAATTTAACGATAAAGTTACCACATTATTGCAAGAAGTAAAATTTATGTTGTATTTATGTTGTATTTATGTTGAAATCATGGGATTTATTAACTCATGAATGTGTCGCGCAACATTCTCTATTATATTATATATCTCATTTCGCATTCCATTTCATAAGCCATTAGACAATTCTCATACCCGTAAGAAACCTCTCCGTTCTCATGCCCATTCTTTGGTGGCGGAAAAGCGTTCTTGTTACAGACAAAAGCCAAGAAACTATTACAGCAGTAGTATTTTCTGACTCATGCATGCAACAAGAACATTTTCTCCCATCAACAAATAGACCTTGATTTCTTTCTTGCTTTTTACCATCACCATCATTGTCTACCTATTAGGTGTTTTTTTATTTTTTTATTTTAAAGCATACCTATAAGGTTTTTTTTTTGTGACAAGGGTGTCCGGATCAGCTCGTGTGTATCTCGACTAATCTCCGGATACTGACAAAGTGTCCCCCACCAACATTGGGTAAAGTTTTGAGCGAAATCAACGGACGTGGCCAACCTGTATTTTGAGATTAGTGAGATTCGAACCCAAGGCCTTCAAGAAGAAGGTTGAGTCGAACACCACTAGACCAACCCATATTGGTTACCTATAAGGCTTTTTACCTTCTCGTAGAAACCAAATCGTCACTATTGAGGATATATGTGAATAACCTCATGCACAACGACCACAGAGAAAAAGAAAAAATAGAATATATTTATAAATTATGAATAATATATCCATTTAAGTTTTTGGGTTAACAATTGAATGCAGTTCATATGTATATTATGTTTAGGTCTGATTAGGGTTCGGATTTTTTTCTTGGGCTTTCCCTTGGGCTGAACTAAGTCCCGATGGATCCAGATATGCAAATTAACGATCCCTTAATTGCGTCGTTGTCTTCATAAGATATGCAAATTAACGATCCCAAAATTGCTTGTTTTAATTCCCACTTTTTGTTTCTATGTGTAATTTTGTGCTAAAAAGGATCCGAATCATGACAAAAAGTGCAATTAGATATGCTATCAGGTAAAATTACAAAAACTCTGGGTTAGGTGAGGGTGTGACAAGAGGGGTTTGGGTCTCATGGCGTAAATGAGGTGGTCACCTGGGAGAGCTCGAGTAGTAGTAGTACTAGTACGTTTTAAAGTTTTAACTTTGCATTATTGCTTGAGAGCGACAAGGGTTGAATTTAACCTCCCTCAGTTACTTTTCCAATGTGGACGGGAAAAAATCTTGTGTATTCCCCTTAACTAATATAGAGTTTGAAGTAAGTGATAATAATATGTTATTAGGAGGAAAGGAATGTATTAACAGTGATCCAAAGGAGTCGAATTCGACTAAATTATTGAATCATTGTTAATAATGCCCACTTCTGTAAGCGGATTCCCTTTTTCTATGTTAGTAAACACCAACAAGATTAACAGGGGCACTAACTTATCCTCTTCTTTACCCTTGGGACGTACCTGATGAACAGGAGTACTATAAAAGCCACAATGATGTGTTTGTCATTGTGCAGTCCACATGTTTTCTTAGTTTCCTCAAACACAACTAACTCACCCTCAAAATCCCCACACTTGCTTGTTCACTTAGTCCCTTTCAATCCATGGTTGCTTCTTTCCAATCAAGGCCACTTTGCCCCTTCTACTCTTAGCATTGGAATGAACCGAAGGCGCGGTTTCATGAGAAGCCAGTATTTCGAAAGAAATGACTAATTGAGATAGAATTCTGATTTGATACAATTGGTTTTTTGGTTGATTGATTTTGAGTCTCAATATGGAATCTGTGCTGTTGATGAGTCTAGGCACAGTTGCCTTTTTAGTATTCTGGTTACTAGCAGTTTTCCCTGCCCTTCCCTTCCTGCCTATTGGCAGGACATCCGGCTCCCTTCTCGGCGCGGTTCTTATGGTCGTTTTTCAGGTTATTTCGCCCACAGAAGCCTATGACTCGATCGACCTCTCGATCCTTGGCCTTCTGTTCGGGACAATGATGGTCTCGGTTTATCTCGAGAGGGCGGACATGTTCAAGTACCTCGGAATATTGCTCCAATGGAAAAGCCTAGGACCAAAGGACATGATATTCAGGATCTGTATTGTCTCTGGCATTGGCAGCGCCCTCTTCACCAATGACACCATTTGCTTCACCTTGACTAATTTCATCCTGAAGCTCTCTAGAGAACAGAATATTTCCCCGTTGCCCTTTTTGCTTGCTCTTGCTTCTAGTGCGAATATCGGGTCCTCGATGACTCCCATCGGGAACCCTCAGAACCTTGTCATTTCTTCCGAGAGTAAGATTTCATTTGCGGACTTCTTGTTGGGTTTGCTCCCTGCGACGATTTCTGGACTTGTCGTCAATGCTTTGCTTCTCTTATGCTTCTATTGGAGGTCATTGAGTGCGCCTGGTGCAAGAGGAGATGCCATAATTGAAGAAGGGATAAATCGTGATGGACTTGATGAGAGATCTTTGCTTAATGGATCAGAAGAGGAACAAGCATTGCCTGTGTCGGAAACAACGGAGGAAAATAGCACCAAGGGAAGTTGGCAAAGGGTACTGTGGAAGACTGGTGTATATGTGGTCGTGGTTGGTATGTTAACTTCATACCTTGCGGGATTCAACATGTCATGGACTGCAATCACTTCGGCTCTTGCGCTTGTTGTCATTGACTTCAAAGATGCTGCGCAATATATAGAAAAGGTAAAGTAAATGACAGTGGAGTAGATCACTCGATATTCGCGCTTCTTCTCTTTGATTGGATTTGGAAACTGAGAGGCGTGATTTTTCTGTTACTTGTCATTGAAACAGGTTTCATATATACTTTTGGTGTTCTTCTGCGGAATGTTCATAACGGTGCAAGGCTTCGATGACACGGGAATTCCTGGCGCCTTTTGGGATCTAATGGAGCCTTACTCGCAAATTACAACTGTTGGCGGTGTTGCCGTTCTCAGTGTTGTTGTGGTGATACTTTCAAACCTGGTATCCAACGTTCCTACAGGTACTTGACTCCGGTTTTTCTTCTAGTTCTTCTGGTAATATTGAAACATGTCGTCTGTTTCTTGTGACCTCGTGTCCTCCTCCTCGTCACAGTGTTACTGTAATGTCAACTGATTGATTAGTTCTTTCCCCGATAAAAAGACACTTAAAGCTGTACACAATGAAAAGTAAATTTATGGTGCTCTCCGAGGGTATGATGAGCTAACAAGTGATGACTACCAAGTAAAGATCCATCGGTTTGGCAGCTGATGGTTTGAATTAACTAATTATCATTCCTTTTACTGATCGACTCTGCGTTAATAAGATATGAATGACTTTGTTACGAAGACTTTGATACCTCTAGGGCAGCACCTACCTTTAAGATTCCAAGCAAGTATCACCCTTGACCCTGGGTTCCATCATGCTTTGCAATGACATGATGCTATGAACTACCGCAAACTACCAATAGTATACTTCTTATGTGGTAGACAATGAATTTACTAGCTTTTTCATGTATGATGTTCATTTCCATTGACAAAAACATTTCATGGGTTATGAAATAGTGTGGGATGGGAATTGAGCAGCTTCCTTGAAAGAAGACTGGTCTTGTAACTTCTTTCATTATCGCCTTAGCAGAAATTGCATGATTCTCCTAAGCAGCAATCTTGGCATGGCCATAGTCTGGAAGAGGATGTGTTCTTGCTGCAAAATTCGAAGCCGGTTTAACTCTCATGAATAGAACTCAAACTCGTCGACATATCGGCAGTGATATGAGTGCAAACCTTGTAAGGTTTGGGTTCAATCCTGTGTGTAGCAGGTCACTAGCCTGGGCAAAATGGATAGGTTGTGCTTTAGCCTTTCAGGCATTCAATCGTCAGTATGCCAGATATATCTTTACTCTGGAGATAGTGTTATAAGAAGCGCTTGAAACATGTGCTTAAGCACCTGACAATGCTCTCTATGAGTTGAAATTGCTTGCTAGCGCTTGGCAATGGCCTTTGGGAGCTTTACGTCATGTAAGAGATCCATAGCGTCAACCCTACCTAGCTAGAGGAATAATTAGGGTGTGGCTGCCTGGGCTTTAAGTTGATCAAACTATCTTAAAATTTTATCTGTTTATATATTTTACCTAGATGATTGCTTGGCAAATAACTACTTATTTGGATAGGTGCTTGTCAGATAATAGGGAGTATTTTAAGTTTGAACAGCTTAGGACTTATTCGATAAGTAACATATTATAAGCACCTAGGAACACTTTTAGGCCACTGCCAAACGGGCTCTTAGGCTTGGGAATAAGCCTTTCATCCCTAATAAGCTCACAGTCAATATCAACTGAGCTTGACAACGGATGGATTCGACTGGTCTGAAGTCTCAAAAGGCAAATACACAATATGGACAAAGCATATGTCCTGCAGTCACACCAGCAGAGCTGGGTGAACTTTCATTAGCATCAGTTTCTGCTGTTCTGCATGATAAGGCAGGGGCATTACAAGCACCACAGAAGGCCGCGAGTCCACCTGTCAACTGTGAATCCTTGCTTCACAAACCATACATACAAACTGTGACTGTAGAAACAAGGCATCTATAGTTCTTCTTATAGCAGGATGCGCTGGTGGTGGGGATGTATATTCCTCCAGAGCATTGTGCACGTTGTTTAGTTTGTGATTGGTTCTACTGGTTTGTAGTTTGTACGATTGCACTGTCATTTGTTGTGTTGCGTGGTGTTGGCGTCACTCTGTTTTGAATAAGTGGTATCATGGGGAAGAAATGTTTCTGAATCATGTCAAGGAATAAGTAAAATCCTCTTCTGCTCTTGAATGACTTCAGATTAAAGCGAACTTCTTCTAAAACTTAGCTATATCTTCGTGAGCAAGATAGAATCTAGCATATAGCCACTCTGGTAGTAGCGAGCGTCCCTTCAGGTTTAGATCCTTGAAGATGTAATCGTCTTAGAAACACGTCTATTGTCTGCTTCAAGCACAAGATGCTGACTTAGAATATTTGTTTTACAGACTAGTAGTTATTGTTTCATCAAGTAGCGATGGGTTTTTACTTCGAAAGGCTTTGTAATGTTGAAATTTACTCTTCTTTTTCAGTCCTGCTGCTGGGAAGTAAGATTGCAGCCGCTGCAGCAGCAATTTCTGCAGCAGAGGAGAAGAGAGCTTGGCTAATCTTAGCATGGGTTAGCACCGTGGCGGGGAACTTGACACTTGTGGGATCAGCTGCAAACCTGATAGTGTGCGAGCAGGCTGGCCGTTCTCCTCGGTTCCCTTACATACTTTCTTTTGCCCAACATCTTGTGTTCGGCATTCCTTCGACGATTATTGTCACTGCTCTTGGCTTGACACTAATAAGATGATAATTGTATGTCATCGTCGCTTGATTCCTGAATAGAGCAGTGCGGTTCTACTAGTTCGTTCAAAATAGTTAGTTATATGTACGTTAGAAGATATGTGTATCGAATCCTTCCCCGTTATTGTTTAGTCAGTTCGTTGCTCTCCTCATACAAGAACCAGCATTTGTTTTCAGGAATCTGAATAAAAATTGAGCTCATTGGTTCCTTTTTTTTTTTTAATCTATTCTAGCTCATCCTATTGTTCATACAGTGCATATTGGCAGGTGAGTGATTTTGGGGATTTTTTTTATTTTTTATTTTAATTTTTTTAGTCTTTGGGTATAGATCATACTTATCAGAAGAAGGTTATTTCGTGGAGCAATGCTTGTAGCATAAATCTTGTGGACTATTTATCTCATTTAAATGTGTTGTTCTACCGCAGGAAACATAAGGGTTAGAAATCCTGATAGCTATAATACTAGAAACAAGGACTTATTATCGTCCATGAATGGATTAGTCATACCGTGGCGTGCGGTTGGTATTGGAGAGACCAAGCAAAAAGTTGACTCAAGCATTCTATAGCGACATCACGATTGGATTTTTTATGTTTTAATCAATCAATGTAATTTCATATACAATCAGCTACTCGCTACCTAAATGGTCGTTGTCATCGACAATGATAACATAGATATCTATTGACGATGGTGAAACTCTGACGATAGAGGAACTCCGATGACAATGATAACGTAGATATCTATTAACGACGGTAAAACTCTGACGATAGAGGAACTCCGATGACTGGTCGGAGACGACTGACCTTCGACAACCAATTTTTAAATCATTTATGTTTCACATTTGGGACCTTAACGTTGTTAGTCTCGTGTTGGACCACTGTGAATCAATTCATTAATTGTATTGTTCCTTTCGTTCCATAAAAGATATAATATTTTTTTAATTTAGATGTCTCACAAAAGATGCAACACTTTCATAATTGAAAACCTTTTTTTTTATAAAACTATCAAAACACTCATATTTTTTATTTTATATCATATCAATTCATCCACTATTTTTTTTCCTCATTTTATTTTTTCTCACTTTGCTCTCTCACACAACCTCAAGAGCAATAAGTCACTTTCATAAAATTCAACTATGACAGCATTTGCAACTGCTATCATAGATATCTCTTTGACATTGTTCTTATAACATTATAAAAAAATCGCTATCAAAACAATCTATTGTAATAGTTCGACAAAAATAGCGGTTACCAAAGCCTATAGTAATTTCATGCATAGTTTTTTCGATCAAAACCTATGCATAATAGTGATTGTGAATCTACAAAGACGACGGGTGACGGAGAATTAGGGTTCGATTCCGGAGAGGGAGTCTGAGAAACGGCTACCACATCCAAGGAACGCAGCAGGCGCGCAAATTATCCAATCCTGACACGGGGAGGTAGTGACAATAAATAACAATACCGGGCTCTACGAGTCTGGTAATTGGAATGAGTACAATCTAAATCCCTTAACGAGGATCCATTGGAGGGCAAGTTTGGTGTCAGCAGCCGCGGTAATTCCAGCTTCAATAGCGTATATTTAAGTTGTTGCAGGTTAAAAAACAAAGAAAAAAAAACCATAGCAATGTTTGCAGAACCACTACAACGAAAACGTTAACAAACGCCTCATATGTAAGATGTTTCGGATATATTCTAAAAAAATATTAAACCTTGATCATATAACGTAGAGAAAGAACGAATTACTAGTTATCCAACTCTTTTTGATACTCACTGGAGTGCATAACTTCCATGAAATCTTCTTTCTTTCTTTTCTTTTTCTTCTTGTTTTCTTCTTCTTCTTCTTTTTTTTTTTTTAAATGTTTTGAATGAAATGCTTTTGTTTTTATTCTTTAACAAACAGGAGTTGACAAAGTCATTGTTAAGTAGATTCTTTTTTTCTCCTTTTCTTTTGTGTTTTTTGTTAATTAGTTGAATTTTTTGTCCCAACAAAAGGGAAAAAGTCTTCATGAGTTGACTTGGGCTCATGCTCTAGTATATTTCGCAATCCATGCAGCGGAAACAGGGTCTTATTGCAATTCCAACCCAATTTACTTTACTTAGAATTCAACACCAACATCATCCTTTATCAACTTAAATATTGGATGTTTTTATGTTTCAATTAGTGAACTAGTTTAAGAAACAATCAGGTTACTCCCTCTATTTTATAATATAAACAATTTTGATGGGGGAATTTATCGAATTAATCTTTGATTTGTGTCACAAAGCAATTGAACATTATTTTAGACAAAATATCCTAATCTATTTTGAATAATACTTAATTTCTTAATATCATTCTTCAAACTAAAAAAATAGCATTTATATATACTATAAAATGATTTTAGGTTTGATTTTATATCGATAGTCTGTTTATCTCTCCTCAACTCGTTCAATCTCAATCTCACCTGAAACCTCTACCAATAAACTTCCATTTATATAGGTTTGTTTCCTAGAAATACTAAAGCTAAAAGAAAGGAATACCTAACATATCAAAATTACTTAAATCTAGATAAATATCAATCTCAAGTCGATCTTCAACAATTTTCATCTTAATTTGAGATCTTAAAAAAAAAAAAAAAAAAAGAAATCACCTGAATCGACTAATCCTTTCGTACTATGTCCGGACTAGAATCATTCGGTAATCATTGGTGTCGATTGTAAGAGAATTTATATCTTTGGAAAAAAAAATCTCAATTTTAGGAAAAACAATTTTCGAATTTCTCCTTTTCTGTCCTTAGTTATGTTCCCTTCTTTCTTTTTTCTTTTTTGATAGAAGTTGTGATCGTTTTTTCAAGATAAAAAAATTCATTGTAGTATAGACAGAATGAAGAGAACCAATTACTTTTTTCTAAAACAAAGAAAATTTATCAAAGAATGAATCTCATATTCCCTCGATCCTAAATAAATTACGATATATTTTTATAAAAATCAATCTTAAAACCTAAAAAATTCAAAATATCCTTAGTTTATATCACATTATCATCTTTATCATTAACTTTTTTCTATCAATCCACTCACACTTTTTTTGTCATATACACAAAAATAAAATGATAAAAATTCATAAAACTAACACATTTTTTAATTATCATATCATATCAATTTTTCTTAATTTATTCGAAACGAAGAAATACAATAAATCATCTGTGCTACGATAACAATTTGGAATTTATAGTACTCCATGAGGTGTTACTATTACTAAGAGTACTTCATTTGGTTGGGCATGGATGATGGTACCACATGAGGTGTAACTTCAACGAAAAGTCATTTCTTTTTTTTAATTATTTTTTATAATATTTAAAATCGTTTATATATTCTAATGTATATGACAAACATTAAAAATAAATATATATTTAAAATCTACACATTAATATCTATAAAACAAGACTAATATTAAATATAAAAAAAATATTTCATAAAAATATTAAAATATATCATATTATAATATATTTTATTTTCTTTCATTTTTTCGGATTTCAATCTTGTCAGCTTTTTTAGATTTTGATCTTATCAATTTTTTCAGATTCCGATTTTGTCAACTTTTTCATATTTCTTCCATTTTTTCGGATTTCAATCTTGTCACTTTTTTCAGATTCTGATCTTATCAATTTTTTCAGATTCCGATTTTGTCAACTTTTTCGAATTTTTTCAATTTTTTCGAATTTCAATCTTGTCAGTTGTTTCAAATTCTGATCTTATCAACATTTTCAGATTCCGGTTCTGTCAACTTTTTCATATTCTTTACACTCAATTTTTTCTATATATATCTTCATTCATTTCATTTTGATTCATCATAACTCATTTGATCTCATCTATCTCAAACAACACCAATCAGAATGTGTTTCATAAACGTCGTTACAGATAGGTTACTATAACGCCACGACATTTTTATAATTTATAAGCACGTGACGTCACTGTCGATACAGACAGAGATCCATAATAAGGCAATATTTCGTATAGGGTCTACTGACAAGAACGAAAAGGAAGCATCAATTGATTTAATTACATACCTCAGTCTCCATGTTGCATAACACAATCACAAAAATAATACAATCCAGACTCAGTCATCATACAATAGTTCCGAGCTACATTCAAACAGTAGAAGGTGCGAGAAGTCAATTATTATAGTTCTCCATCGTTTGACCTTAAGGTCAAAATATTACAGAACGAGATTCTTATTACAACAACAGGAGAGATTCATCCTTAGTCCACGTCTACTCTGAAGCCTTCTCATCTCCATCAGTACCTAATAATAGAGGAAACAAAACCAAAAACAGAAAAAAAAAAAAAACCCGTGAGCAAAGAATCGCTCAGTAGATCCCGGGTACTGCCAACGACATAACTACACATGCTAAAATCTTAGCACATGCGTAGCTGTCGCTTGTCAGTATATTAAAACCCCTTTATCCTCACCGTCACAGTTTCCTCCTTTCGATCCCTTTTTCGTTTAATTATATTATCCATTTCCGTACGCTTTTGAATTTATTATTTTCCATTTTCGACCGCCAGAAGCTAAGATCCACAACGTGCTCGAATTAAATTTGTATGACACTTTAAACAGTGGAGATTCCTTCCACTTCCAACATGAGACCACATCAGCGAGTCGTCGATTGGCTCCCTGCAAGCAACTGTCCAGCACCGGTGTTGACAGGGGAGCTAAATCCTGTCGTATTCACGGGTCCCTGCAAACATTTGCCCAGCAACCCTTAGTGGCATACCTGCAAGCACTGTCTAGCACCTCAGTCGCCATGGTGAGCCCATGTCCCTGCACAACCTTTGAGTCCCTGCAAACTAGTGCCCATGCCTCGACGACATCATCACATCCACCTAATGGAAAGCTAATGTTTCCCCTAACACATCAACGCATCATCCATTGGCTCCCTGCAAGCAACTCTCCAGCACCCATGTTGTCACGGGGTTAAGTCATGCCCCAATCCCGGATCCCTGCAAACCTTTGCCCAGCAACCCTTAGTGGAATACCTGCAAGCACTATCCAGCATGTAAGTCGTCAGGGTGAGTCTATGTCCCTGCGAAACCTTCGAGTTCCTGCAAACTAGTGTCCAGTGCCTCGACGATGATACTAAATCCGTATAAGGGAAAGTGAATCTCTCCTTCGTCCCGATACCATCTTCGCAAGAGGCTCTACGTTCTTAATTAGTTACAACGTATACCATCTCATGTGATTTATACACTTATTGTTTAATAGATTCTCAAGCGATGACACATCTGATTTAATTCATTTCACGATTACCGGAATTATTAGAACGTATCAATTTGTTCGTTCTCTTTTTTTTTCATTTGTTTCTATATTCTAATTAGCGTCTCATTTGAGCTTAGCCAAAAATTTATATTCGTGTATTCATCGATGATTCGTTATTTATATATATACGTTACATTTAAATTTCGTTCGTATCGTATTTTCGTTTAATCATTACGCTAAGAGTGATTGTAAACCAAACGGTCACCCCTTACATCACCCTCATCTCCCAAACTCACCGCAACCTGTGAATCATCGTCTCAGCACAGTCCCAAACTCCCGGCAATTCACATCATCAATCCATTCCAAACGCATCAAACATTAAAGTATCACAACAGACTCAGATCACGACCAAGGGTGTTAGGAGGAGGTTGGGTTATCTCATGCGAGGGAGGAGCGAAACGGCTGCGATGACAGCGTGGTTAGAGGCGATGGAGACGACGACAGGCTGGCTGTCGAGGCTGTGGCGGTGAGGGAGCGTCCGCGGCGGCTGGCAACTACGGTGGCGGCGTCCTGGCAGCTGCAGGCAGAGGTTAGTGGCGATAGCAGGAAGACGGCTGGCGAGATGGAGGCGCGATTGCAGACAACGACGATGTTCGGGTTGGCTGGATCCGGCCTCGATGTGGCTGGGGACGGCTTCGGCAGGCTGGGGTGGCGGGGAAGGCAGCGGTGATGGCTGGCCGGCTGGGCAAGGGAGGCGACTGCTGGGATGGTTTGGGCGGTGGTGGCTCGGCCAAGGGAAAGAAAAGTGGAAGAGAGAAGACGAAGAAGGAAGGAGAAGAAAGGGGCGGGACAGCGCTGGTGGGGCAACGGCGGCAGGCGACGACGAGCAGGGCGACGACGGTAGGCGGAGGTGGTGGCAGAAAGGAGGGAGGAAGGAGAGGAAATTGAGTGGGAGAGAATAAGGAAAATCGTGGTTGGTCAATTTAGGATAGTTTGGGATTGCGTTATCCTTTAGTTTTATATTTGATAAAATTATTTTAACTGGTCGTCGAAGTAAATATATCAAAATTCAATTTTATTACGAGCTCATATTTCTATTTAGAATGTAGTTTTGGAAACTAAATTTCTAACCCTGACATGTAATTGTACGTTTTTATTTACGTTCGTCTTAATATTAATGGTAAAAAATTAGCGTGCTTATATTTTTAGGTTATTACAGTTACTGCACTCACTACATTGCTTCGATTATGTTACGGGTATGGAGCACTGGATGGACTGTATACCTTTGGAGATAGTCATTGTTTCAAGGTATAATGTTGTATTGCATACATTCGATGTAAATATTTCGACTTGTTTTACTCATTTGTCATTGAGATCCCCTCTGATTGAAGTCCAGAAACGTCGTGAAATAATTATTGCCCACGTCGAGAGTCACTTTATTCAACTATTTCTACATCCTCATTATCCTATATCTTTAATCCCGAGATGATGGTGGGAGAACGCATCCAATGCAGCTCGAGGATGGGCCGATAGTTATGCAGTTCGTCTTCGACTGTGGAATGAAATGATGAACATCAATCCATATAATAGACAATATTTTGGAGGAACGATTGAATAGGATAAAATTTGTATGTGTTTGAGTATTATTAATATGTATTTATTTATAATGTAATGAATTTTTTTTATATTCAATATTGATCTTATTTTGTAGATATT
>JAOVYX010019196.1:0-18881 GCA_035668315.1 Drosera spatulata
ACAACTCCTTTTTATCTTTTTTGGTTTTCCAGGTGAAATTGATACATTTATCAGGAATTGCTCTTGCTTGCTCTGTGGATGGAAGATGAAGTTTGCCCCTCGCATTTAATATATTCGTTATCATGTTATCGATCAGTCTGCAGGGAGTGTTGTTAACAACCTGTAATCCCTCTGTCATGAAATTTAGCTGTCCCAAAATATAAAAAATATATTATTTTTGACAATGTTTTTATCCCAAAAATACTAAATGCTCTTCCTTTGCTACAGTACACTAGACTAACTCTTCACGAACTTGGTCTTTGACTAAATGGAGATACTCAACATCGAGGATTATCTTCGTGGTGAATCGATACGATGAAGATTTGTATTTGAATTATATTTTATTGGTTGGGTGGCGATCAATAAATTCAAATACTTTGTATGACACACAAATATTTGCTATTTCATATAATCTTAATATCATATTTGATGGGAAAAAGTTATTTTTTTATTTTATTTTTTTTGAAAAAACCTTTTAAAAACTGAAAAAATAAATTTCAAAATGTTTACTAAACAAAATCCATCTAATATCTAAATTTGTAATGAAGGAATGAAGATTGAAAAAAAAAATTATATACTATCTACAAAAATTCCCCCTAGGCTACATGTTTTTAAAAATATTACCCAAATCATAGAACCTGCACAAATAATTTCTATTTGATACAATTTTAATTTCCCCCAAAACAAACTATCTCTCTCCTTAATCAAAACTCATCAATTCATCAAATCTCGATCAAAACTCATCAATTCATCAAATCTCAATCAAAACTCATCAAATTTATTTCTGATCACTCCCATTTGATCTTACATACAGTATAATAGAAAATTATACTGGATGGGAATTATTTTCCCGGTTCGTACCTGTTGGGAATTATTTTTATTTTTTTGTATTTTTTGGGATATTTCCCTACTATCCAATTCTAAATATAATTTTTTAATGGAAAAAAATTTAAAAAACTTTTACAAAACAAAATATATCTAAATCTAAATCAAATGGAATTAAAAAAAAAACATTACTATTCAATGATAAAAAATAAATAAAATCTTGAATTTTAATATTTAAGAGAATTTTTATCCAACTAACTTTGAGAAAATAAAAAAATAAAGAACAATCGAGTAATTTATGTTTAATGAAATTAAGAGAATTTTTATCCAATTAATTTATTGTTCTTTGATTAGAAGTTGAACGGTTGAGATTAAAATCTTTGAAGTATCAAATTTATAACTATTCGATGATAAAAAATAAATAAAATCCTATAAAAGTATCAAAATCTTTTATGAAACGAAAAAAAAAAAAGAAAAAAGAAACATATCCCACATAATCCCGTCAAGTGGATGGAGGGTATCTCTGCATGAGAGAGTGATATAAGTAGCCCTTATCCCTATTTTTACAAATAGAGAGACTGTTTTCGTTGATATCTGGTGTCGAATCCCTGACTTTATGCTTAGGAGGAGTGACTTATCAATGAGCCAACTCATTTGACAAAAACAATTAATAAAACAATAAATGATTATATCTTTTAGTATTCATTAAACCACCTAACCACAACGAACGATCTCTATATCATGCAAGAAATTTATTTTATTTTAAACACAGTGTTTATAAAGGATTTTTATATTGGAATAGATACAATTATAGTTAAGTTAATTTACATATTTAATTTAATATTATTTTTTCTATAATGATCTCCTAGCGTGCAGTGCACGGTTTAGTATTCTAGTTAGTAAGTAACATTCCTTTACTAAAATTCACATAAACTCATAAATGTATTTATTTTCTATTGAGTAATTGAGAGGCTGTTCAACAAATGCATTGAGCTTTAACACTGATTCTGGAAAGGATTCGACATGAATGTTGCAGTCTACTTTTGGTTTTCCCTCCGACACGATAATATTTTGGTGACTATTTTTAGGGAGTGGAGACAGGCAGGTGCGCAGCAGGCTCCCATGCTTAGTTCTTCTCAAACCGTGCATGATGTAGTGTCTACTCCAACTTACTCATTGTCTCGTAAAAAGCAGAAAACATCACAGCCACATTCAGTTGGATTACAACCGTCATCAGCTGTAACAATGCCTGCAGCAGGTTCATATGCATCTCGAGGGAGGAAGCCTAACGAGCCGGTAAACTTCGGAAGTGTTACATCATTTGTGTATTTTCTTGGTTTTTAATGGCATGTTCGTCTGAGGAATTTGTTGGCTGATTCTTTCTTTTGCTTGCTTTGTTGCCTCGAAGCCGACTCTCTCCGTCTCCAACAGTAGGAATCAATATCGCAGCTCTTCAGTTGCCCTCCCAGCTCATGAAACAGAAGGACATGGAAAGGAGTTAATTGGTAGAACTGTGTTTACCAAATGGCCTGATGACAACACCTTCTATGAGGCCGTTATCTCTAATTATGACCCGAATAAGGTATCCTCGATCATTAAGCTTTTGCGTCTATGGAGTCCACTTACCATTCATTTTTCTTGATGACATTTCAGGACATGCATGCTTTGATATATGACAAAGGTACAAACAATGAAGCTTGGGAATGGGTAGATCTGAAACAGGTGCTTATCTTGATTGGACCATTCACAACAGTTTCTCTATCCCTATTTTTACAATAGGGTACTAGAGTGTCATTTTCTCTGTATAGAGATTCAGTTTTTTACTCAATCATCCAACAGATTTTTTATACAGATTTACATATTTTTCATATATTGAACGTAATAAACCTTAATTTAACATATTTTATAGTATTGTAATAATTTTTTAACCTTAATAATAATTTTATTTTATTTTATTTTAGCTAAAATAAATCAATTTTTAAATGTTTGTATTTTTTTGTATTTTATAAATCATCCTTTATTACAAAAATATTACTTTTGTATTATTCTAATAATATAAAAACTTTAGGGAATGTATTTTTGATTCTCTAAATATAGGAAAAAATATAGGGTATAGGAAATCGTGTAGGGATAAGGATAGAGATAGGAAATCTGCTACGTGATGTATTTTTTGAGAGATTCCCTATATATAGGGATAAGGATTCATTTAGGGACACTACTGCGAGTGCTATGAGGACATTAAACTACTTATATTGCGCTTGTCATCTATTTTGAAGGGCAATCAAATATGTGTTAGAAACATATGCAGTCAGGTTATCTGAATTCTTAACATCCCAATTAGATGATCGAATTTTGTTGAGTTTTATTGTGGACTGACTACTTCGTAAATTCTTAAGCACTTGCAGCAGTTTCCATATTCTGTTCTCTATCCTCAAATATAGGAAATTTGTATAAATATAATCCATCAACAGATTGTTTATCCCTATTCTTATCTTTATCTCTATATCATTCTCTATCTCTCACTTCCTTCCCCACTTCCAGGGAATCAAAATATCATTCCCTATATCCTTTTATTATTATTTATGCTTTTAAAAATTCTAATAAAATCATTTTAATTTTAAATAAAATTAACAGAAAATTATCCAAACATACAGTTTTGAAAAATTAATTGCAAAAACATCCATGCGGGATTTTAATTCCCAAAGTATGTAATTTGAACGTTTCTCTCTCCTCCTCCCATAATCTCATCTTCCTCCTCATTCTCTTCCTCCTCCTGCTCCCATTCTCCATCTCCGACCTCTCCGCCTTCACATCCACCCTCCTCGCTCTCTGCTCCGTCGTCGTCGGCCGCACCTCACCCTCTGGTTTCCTTCTGTCGCCTCCCCGCCACGTCTCCGTGCTCGACAATAATAGTCCCAGGTGCATGATAAAGCTCAAGCATTTTTCTGATCAGTCAGTCTTCTCAAGTGAGCCATGGCCATAAGGATTTTTGCTAGCCAAGTTTCATTGATCGCGACACATCTCTGCGATCCAATGTTTGATAGGTTCATGGGATTTTCAAGTGGATTTATATGCGAAATGTGGATGGTAGGGGATGCAAGGAAGGTATTCGACGAAATATCTGAGAGGAACAATGTTGATCAAATGTTAAACGATTTTGTTGTAAAAATTTTGTGTTTATTTGACATTGTTTTCTTCATCATTGGAATATTTTTTGTAGTGCATTATGTGTGAATAAAAATATTGTTTTTCTTCAGGCGCTCTGTTTTTTCTTCAGGCGTCCTGTTTCGAAATAGAGCGTCTGAGTACAGTGACGTTCTGTTTTGAAACAGAGCGTCTGAATTAAGTGACGTTCTATTCCGACGAGGTGACCGGTTTATGGCGAGGTGATCGGATTCCGACGACATCTTCGACGAGGTGGTCGGATTTCGATGTTTCCGGTGAGGTAGTGGTGATGATGGAAGTTGGGGTGGATGTGTGGATGGATATGAGATAAAGAAGATGTGGGGTTTGAATATGTTATTTCAAATTTTGTATGTTTTGAAAATTATGTTTTCTTGTGTAGATTTTTGAAATTATTTTCATCCATGTGTAGTTTTGGATAAATCACTCTAAAATTAAAAACTTCAAATACAAATAAAATCATACTTTATATACAAATATTTTTTAAAAAAATACAAAATATATAAATGTTTATATATAACAAAAAGTATTTGTTAAATTAATACTAAAATTTAGAATAAGAATATAAATATAAGAATGATTAAATAAAATATAGAAAATCGGCTTAGAGAATCTGTTGAGTAATTGAGTAAAAAATCGGATCTCTATCTAGAGAGAATGACATTCTAGCACTGTATTATAAGGATAGGGATTGGAATAATGAAATTGTTACGAATGGTCTAATGATGTGACTGAATACCTATAGGCTTTCTTTTTAGGAGTGGTTCTGTGTTGATATGTTCTACATCGTGAATCGTTTCGGAATCGATTTCTTACAACCCGGAGTGGTACACGCTGGTACGAAATTGTATTGAATTTATATAGTTATGTAATAATAAAAAGCATTAAATATAATTTTTTAGGAAAAGGGAGATAACCAACCAATCATAATACTAAAAAATAATTCCAAAAATTAATAACAGTCACGCAAATGTAGAAACGTCGAGCCAAAGAAATTGATAAACCTATCAATGTAACACATAATAATTTAGTAAACTTCAATTAAGTGAGGAATAATGATAGCCTTCATATTGTCATGCTGATGCATTGAAGTTGTACGATTCATTACACCATATCCACCCACATCATCATCGTCATCCTTTTTGGAGAGATTAGTGTCTCAACAAAAAGGTAGCGGGTTGCGGGTACCCATGGTTGTGCTCAAAGCCTCAAAATGTGTTGGATAATCTTAGCCATGAGTAAAAATATCCGATTCATAGTGTCCTAAATTCTCAATCCAGTACCCAATACTTTGTGGACACCTGCAAGTCTGGGTCAATTTTGGCTAGGTCCAGCAGATGAGGGTGTGCTGTTTTGTGTCACCTTGTCATGTTGACTCTGCCTAGTTTTTTTGGTGTTTCGGCATGCTGAGGTTGCTGCTTGTTTTTTATGTCAGTATTTTAAATCATGGCAAGTATTTTTATTTTTAGCTTCAATGCTCATTTATGCATTTTCCAAATACCAAAAAAGAAAGAGAAAAAAAAAACTAAAGTTAAACCGAATCAATTCACCGCCAAAGCGAATGGTTTTGGATTTGAACCGGTGATCCATGTAGTTTTTGAAAAAACCGATTCCGATTTAGATACGTTGCCTACAATCAAACCTAGGAGTATGTTGGGGCTGTTGTAGTATTAGCAGCTCTTAGGCTGCAGTTTATCATAGTTTGCTCCTCATACATCGTAGTTCGATTATTGTGTTCCGGTTTGATGGTTTTATCTTTCGAGTATGGACCATATTGTAAAAACAAACATTCTCTGCGTGTTGCAGATGCCTCCCGAGGATATTCGCTGGGTGGGTGAAGACCCCGGGATTTCTTATCTAGACAACCATGAAGGTCCAAAATCAGCACGCCACCTTGTCCGAGGTGCTATTACAAGCAAGGAGTTTGATAACGGGGCTGAGAGAGTGGCAGCCGATGACATTGAAATATTGCACACAGATACATTGATTAAGGAGGTGCAAGAAATTTAGCTACTGAGTCTAAATGGGAATTTTCTTTGTTCTTTCTTTCTTTCTTTTGTATTTTTTATTTTCTGAAGAGAGTTGGTTTCATGCACTGATAGGTTCAGAAGGTTGTCAATGCTACTCATCCTGATCTTCTTGAGATTCAGAGGGCAAAGAAGATTCTAAAAGTAAGCTTCTTCTCTTAATTCCTCCTGTTTTTCTCATTTAGCCTGGAAGAATTTTCAGTTACTTTCCTTGACAGGAGCATGAACTGTCACTTGTCGATGCAATCTCGAGGCTTACCTATGTTTCTGAAGATGATAGTGGTAAGTAATTACGTCCAAACTTGCAATACATTAAATAATTGAGATTTTATTTTTTGTTCAATCTTGGTTAGCACGTCATCTGCTTCTCATGACATCATTTGCTTATTGTCTATGATTTCCAATGGTTCGTGCAGTTATGAGTCTTATAACAATTGTTGAGTTGTTTCCTTTCACGATCACGGGTTGTTCCTTTTCCTGAAGTGTTTGATTTCCTTCTTGTTGACATCAGTCAGTGCACTTTTTATGTAACTTGATTACTCACATTCATACTATACAAAGGTCTGGTACATTGACTAGTCCGCAAAGCATATCTAGCTCATATTGCACTGCATAGTGATTCTGATGCAAGTGCTCTAAGTTCACTACTTTCAGTCAGAGATCTTTCTTTTTTTTTCCATGTACTTCTTTACTTCTTTCCCGGAGGGCTCTTATCCAATGTACCTGTTTCATTGTGGCTCAAATTGCAGATGGAGAGATACAAATCTAGTGCTGATTGGTGTTCGGTTTGTGAGGGAAGACAAATCAGCACTAGATTTCGGCAATGACTTCCACTAGTGCACTTCTTTCCGGAGGGCCCTGTTTGCAAGTGAGCCTTCGGCAATGACTTCCACTTGTGCACTCCGGAGACAACTTCATCGGCTCTTGTGACTCTTAACTTTGAATCAGGACTTCCTGTTGTTGAACGTAGCTCATTGGATGATGGACATATTATTGGCTAGTTAAGAACTCTAGGATAGATCTTGGGGTGAGAAAACATGTAAGGATGCTAATAGATGTAATTTCCAAGTCAATGAAATTGATACTTTTGACATGGATCCCCTGCTATCCTAAATGAGCACCAATCGTGTTGTGCTTCATCCTAACCCTCAATCCAGTTTTGCAGGCTTTTTTTTCAGACATTATTGCTCTCAATGGTTGAGATGAGAGCCAACAGTGGTGCTATCCCAACAACAACAGCAGGGGATCCTAGGGCTATCTGGAGAGTCATTTTGTTGTAGCCGCTTGGAATTGCATTGAAGAAAAATATAGTATCACATATTTTCTTTGTTCCATAATTTTTATAATGATACGTATTTCGAAAAGTTTCGTTATTATTCATAAAGATGTTAGCAAAAACTTAAATTGATTCAGGATTAAAGTTTATAATTTAATTAATCATTAATGTTTTATAATAATTTTATAAAAAATGATGTTTGATCGTAATAAATTAGATCTCGAAATGTTTATCGTCCTAGATTTTTAGGAACGGAGGGAGTACATAATAAGTCAATTACTTTTCTGTGTGTGTTTTTCTCGCTCGGAGTAGTAATAATGAATTAATAAGAACATCCTCTGGATAATGTGGCAAGAGATCCGAATAACAGATCATGTGTTTTAAAAGATATAAATTCACGCCCTCTAAAAGATATAAATTCACGCCCTAAAAAATAGACCGGAAAGGTTATCGTCATGGTCTAATTGGTTAATCAATTTTGACCCGAACCAAATCGATTAACTAATCGGTTTTATTTTCAAAATCAAAATCGCACCAATTATGAAATGGTTAATTGGTTTTGGTTAAATCGGTTTTGATTTCGATTCGATAATCGGTTTCGTTTTTGTTTTAACATCCTTAAGAAGGAAGGCGACGACACGGCATCGATGGTGGTTGAGGGGCGAGGGTGGTTTGGGGGTATTGTGGTGTGGGGCGATGGGCAATGAGTATTATATGCTTGGGGAATTATTTTTTTTTCAGGTTGTATCTTTTGTGAATCTTTTTGAAAAAGTTGTATCCAGGAAAATTTTCTCTAAAAAGTATTTAAATTACTTATCCACTTACTAAAAAAATAACTGAATCTAAAAATATATAATCTTAAAAACTATTTAGATAACTTATTCACTTGATATAAAAAAAATCTATAAATATCGACCAAGGTACAGCCTCAATCACTTTCACTTAATATATAAGTACATATGGATATTGATTTAACAACTTGGTTACCAAAACCATTACAAAACCTATAATTATTATGTATTCAATTCATAAACGAATAAAGTAGACATAAATGCAATGACCATACAAGTTTCAAGTAGATTTTACATTGATATAATGTGATTAAATCAATAGGGAGTGCTAGGTTAATACTGACTGAATCAGATATTAATATTGTAAATATGAACTATAACCATATTACAAGCAATCAAAAAAAAATTAGTGTTTAATAGCATAGCTCTATTTAATTTTAATTATTGTGCATTCATGTTAATTAAGCAATATCGTTCAAGTGATCATATAAAATAGCTCACTATTTCTCATATTTTACCAGAAAAATCATATTTAACAAGGAGAACCAGAACTATACCTTGTGTTGAAGATGAGCACCGGTTTACTTGTTTCGCTGCTTCTTGCTTTGCTCTTCGTCACCTCTCCAGGTCAACTCAATCTATCGTGACAGTTTATGCAAATATGAAATATGTTCCTGTTTGTTTGTCATCTGTAGTTTGTGCATCCTTTATTCATTTTCATCTAATCATAAACTTTTATTTGTGATCATTTAGAGGGGAAAGTTCAGGCTGCGAGAGTGCACCCAACGGATGAGCCGATTTACACACGATGCATTGTGATGCACGAGATCCATTGCACCGATCCAATTTGCTCGAGGTCGTGTCAAAAATATTTAAAACTTAGAAAAGGAGAGTGTCTCAAATCTCAAAATTTATGTTGTTGTGATGACTAGCTAGGCTAGTTTTCGTAATTGAGTTTGCGAACAAGGCGCAACTCACAATAAGTGAAGTGTAAGATATGGTCGAGCTGATGCGTGTAGACGCTTTGGCTTGATCATAGCATTGCCTTTCGAGTTACATCGTCGTTGAATCTCATGTACCTTGGATGATCGATGACTTCGAATGAATAAGTCTGCATTTTGTTTTAATTTTGTCTCAAGTTGATGGTATTGTCCTGATTTTCATCCAAACAAGTTGGTTAGTGGAATGAACCAGTCTTTCCATCTTATGTCACCATTTTTTATTTTATTTTTTTGACATCATAGTTTTGATAGAAACCCAACTCTATTAAAAGATCAATTTAAATTCATAATGTAACTAGTATCATCATGACGTTATTTTTTGACATATTTATTAATCGTTGTGGAACTAATCGCAATCTTTCATCATCGTCGTTTTGACAGAAAAACTGACTCTATTAGAAAATGAATCTTAATCCATGATGCTACTAATATGGTCTTAACCTTTTTTTCCCACAGAATTACTAATAGTTGATGTTTGATGTGGGTCGGTACAAGTTTCACGGACGATATAGCCTCAAATCGATATGTTCATTATATAGAACCTCATAAAAGCGAATATTTGTTCATCAATTATTTTAATCAAAAGTCCCACAATCAGATGTCAACATCTAAAACATAGGTCAAATCAAATCTTATTCAACAAATTCGATATTTTTGGCCGTGACTTAGTGTCTAACAACTCTTCATCGAGTTTCGCTTTCACGTTATTGGGCTGTCTTCTTTGTACTCTTCTTATTGGGCCCAGCTGTCCAATAGGGACGTTAACGGGTCGCTTTCGGCCCATAACTGGGCCCAACTCAGCGATTAACGCGTCGTTTTGGCTATTTTGGGTAAGACGTATGTGTGTACAACCTCATCATAGCTGGCATACAGATTAAGATACGTTGTCAAAAAGGGAAAGAAACAAATGAAAACAATGTTTGGACTTTTCTATCCAATTTATTTGTCTGAATGGTATCTTCTTCGTCCCAAAAAAAAACAACATACATTTTTCGGACACTGACGAGAAAAAAAAAAAAAAAAAAAATTTGTCCATTTGGACACCAACCCTAACATTAAGTGCTGCATTCAAGCGGTTGAAATTATCTCCATATTAGTTCGACTTCCCTCAAACTGTAAAAATTTTCGAAAACTATACAAACTCGATGCAACTTTAAATCTTCTGTGAAACAAAAGAATAGATATTTAGGGATTATTTGATATCATAGTTTAAAACTGTGAAAACTAAAACAAATAACGGGGATAGAAAACCAGCAACGAAGTGTCTCTCCGTTCTTCTGTGAAGACTATCTTTCTCACATCCCCGTGAAAATCAATAACGAAAATCAAAATTACTTCATAAAATAAAATATTTTCTTATAAAAAAAATCTTGGATATTATATATTTTCTGTTTTTCTTTTTTTATTTCATTCATTTAAGAAATAAAAATCAATACCAATCAGTCCATTTAATAAAAAAAACAAAAAAAAAACCATAACAAAAAAATCCTTAAAAACTTAAATCCCTTATGATTCATTGTAACTCGAATACAAAAATGAACACTCGTATGGAACAAAGGTTTCGTAAGGGAGCAATCATGACCCACTCCGATTAGTTCTCACGCATCGTCCCGATTTTACCGGGCTCAGTTTTACATGCTGGCTTCCCCATCCCATATCTTTTTTTTCCTTTGTTTTTTTCAGGTTTTTGTCGATGTCTGCATGTTATGCTAAAAAATGTCGACCAATTCTAGACCAAAAATAATGTCAATCAATGTAGTGAGCCGCATGTCATCATGGAAGCTTGGTCTCCCTTTGAACACCATTATCTTAATCACAATTAGTAATACAAGTGCTTCATTATTTGAATTATTTTGGTACTTTGGGGGGAGTTTAATTCCAGGCCGGCAAAAGAATCTACTAACTCCTCTTTCATTCATATCGTAATTTAATTATTTCCGCCAGTGGTTCCCTAATCTTTTATCCAATGCACTCTCTAGCCACATCAACATAACATTATAAATTATGAATCTTTTATTATCAAAGTGTTTCGCGATATGTTTTCATCATTTTTTATCGATGGATACGATCATCAATTCGAACAATCGATAATATCGTTTTTTCAACATCACACGTATCCCAACCATCATTTGGTTACAAAAATAGGAGTAGAAGGTAAATACATTTGTGTAGCTAGACTTTGATTACCATAAATCTGAAACTTTTCTATACTTTTCTCCGAAACTTATTAATGACACTAACATTTATTTCAAGGTCCACAGCACTCGTTAGTTTTTCATCCCCACAGCCTGTCGACCTCTCTTCTCCTCTCTCTCACTTCTCCGGCGCCATTCCCGGCCAAATTCCAGCTCTCCGGCAACCGCAATGCGCCGTCTAAGGGCTTTTGCTGTGCTCTTGCTTCTCCGGCTTGTGGCTTTGGTTTCCGTGCAGGGAGCAGTTGCGGCGCCGGTGGCAGCGAAGAGTACATGGCAGACGCTTGACGGTGTGTGAGGGATTTTGATCTCTGTTTTCGTGTTTTGAATGCTTGTGCTGTTGATTTGAGTGATTTGAGTGATGATTTGCTTGGTGCTGCTTGAGATGCTCTCTGAGTTTTGTGTTTGATTTGTGGTGAGTTATGAGGTGTGGTGGGATTGCAATGTGTAGGTTTCGATTGTGACTTGTGAATTGGCGGTTTCCTATATGGAACTGTGCAGAAAAATATGGGACAAAATGTTTGTGTGTATAGGCTTAGGTTTTTGGGTTGAAGACAAGCCTAGTTTATGCACCTAAGTTATCGCGGTCTTCCACGTGTATGAACATTAGTCTGGATTTGAATCGTGAGCTCATGTCTGGACCAAACAACATATATGCCGCAATCCCTTTCACTTCACTATGGATGCTAGTCATCTTAGACTTGATATCTTAGATGTAAACATCTCGAGCCTACTGATTCAAAACACCTAAGCGCTGAACCGCGCTGCATTGACTAAAAATAGCAGGATCTTTATGTTCAGAGTATTTTGC
Source organism: Drosera spatulata (assembly GCA_035668315.1). Classification (NCBI taxonomy): domain Eukaryota; kingdom Viridiplantae; phylum Streptophyta; class Magnoliopsida; order Caryophyllales; family Droseraceae; genus Drosera; species Drosera spatulata. The sequence continues at coordinate 12,146 of JAOVYX010019196.1, forward strand.
AAATGGTATTGTGCCAAAAAAACATATAAGAAGCATATCGAATGACATGACTGTTGTTCTATGCGTGATATTGGCTGGCTGGCTCCTTGCAGTAGTGTGATTCATGTGGAATGACATGACCGTTGTTCTATGTGTGATCTCTATTATGTTTGCTTCTAGTTTACTTGTGGTTGTCATTGACTCATGGCTACCGTGCGACATCACTCCTGATTTTGACTTGTTTTCTATTGGTTGCTGCGCCTTTTCCTCGATGAGAAATTGCGGTTGGTCACAGAATTTAAATATTTTCACATGCCTACTTACTCTGCCATTGCCTTCGAGATTAAGCAATAGTTAAGCAGGTGTTGCCTTCTTTTGCCAAATATTGGTCTTAAAAGAGGCATCATGAAGATCCAGTGGTGTTCGATTCAACCTTCTTCTTGAAGATCTTGGGTTCGAATCCCACTATCCTCAAAATCCAGGTTGACCACGCCCGTTGACTTCGGTCAAAGTTTTACCCGATGTTGGTGGGGGGCGTCTTGTTAGTGTCCGGGAGATTAGTCGAGGTGCGTGCGAGTTGACCCGGACACTCTCGTCACAAAAAAAAAAAAAAAAAAAAAAGAGGCATCATGATGATTCTAGGGATGACTTCTGATATATGATCACTTTACATTGTTTATCCCCCTCGAACATTTCTTATAGTTTTGGAGGTCCTAAAATGGAATTTAATTGCTGCAGGGAGTGCTCCACTTGTTGTAGCACGAGGTGGTTTCTCAGGGCTGTTCCCTGATTCAAGCGCTAATGCGTACGGTGCTGCTCTGTCGTTCAGTGTATCCAATGTGATCTTATGGTGTGATGTGCAACTAACTCAAGACGCAGCTGGAATTTGCTTTCCTTACCTTACACTTAATAATTCTACCGACATACCTTCATCCTATAAGACGAGTACATATAGTGTCAATGGGGTGCCAATCTCAGGACACTTCACTGTTGATTTTACGCTCAAGGGCCTTGCAAATGTCAATTGTAAGTTGATTCTTGTTTATTTTCATTAAGGTGTCATTTGGTTGTATTGGACAACCTATGATGTTTGCATGCTCCTATGTGATATCTTTCCCTGAAAAATAGAAGTTCTTATGACTTATTGGGCCGCACACACTCCTTTTTCATGCAACAAAAGAAAGCATTGGTTCTTTGCTCAATGCCTCACCAGAATTTTAGTGACGTCCAGCTTTTCCCCGTCACTCATCCAACTGCTCATGGTGCTCTTGTTTACTCGAAGATTTCTCTTTGAACCTATAGGAAAATCATTCTTTGTCTAAATGGGAATACGTTATTGACTTATCACTGTTCTTCATTGATGATTTGCTGATAGTTTTTGTTTTGATTCCTGACAGTAACACAAGGAATCTTCTCTCGCAGCAATGCATTTGATGGCATCTCTCCTTTATTGACCGTTGAGTCTGTCTTCTCACAGAACTCACCTCCAGGCTTCTGGTTGAATATTCAGGTATAAGCTTGTTTTTCCTAGGTGGTTGGGTGTTGCTCACGCAGATAGAAATTAAACGGTAGAAGACTTTAACAAAAAAAAAAAAAAACTTAATTTGTCGAAGAAAAATGTTTGTAGAGGTATTTTCACTATTTCAGATGTTTCTAAAACATGCATTTAATCAGTCTAGATACAAACCGAATGCAACAACTCACGCATGTTTATCCATAGCATATTACTTTTGGAGCATCTGTGTGCTGATATTTGGGTGAATGCTTGCAGCATGATGCTTTCTTTGCCTCGCACAATCTCAGTATGAGGACTTTCGTGCTTGGTGTTTCAAAAACGGTAATCATTAGCTACATCTCGTCACCAGAAGTTAGATTCTTGCAAGGCATTGCAAAGGCTTTTGCTGCCACCAAGACAAAGATTATTTTCCGCGTTTTAGACCAGAGTCTGCTTGAGCCTTCAACAAATCAGACTTATGGCTCTCTTCTCCAGAATCTCACATTCATCAAAACATTTGCTTCTGGGATCCTTGTACCAAAGACTTATATATGGCCTGTGGATAGTGCCAACTATCTCCAGCCGCATACTTCTGTCGTGACTGATGCTCATACTGCTGGGCTGCAAGTTTTTGGTGCAGATTTTGCCAATGATAATGTTTTTGCCTATAACTACAGTTACAATCCTGTTGCTGAATACCTTTCTGTCATAGACAATGGCGAATTCTGTGTTGACGGGGTGCTGTCGGATTTCCCAATTACTCCATCAGAGGCCATAGGTGAATTCTCCTTCCATGCCTAGAGAAATGGGTGCAACTTTTTTTCTTCTTTTTTTTTGCCTTACCATGCCTTGGGAATTTCCCCAAGTATTCTTGGCCAATCATTTTTCTCCTTTTTCCCTTGAAGAGATACAACGCCGACCTTTCCAAAGATTTAGCTTGCCAAAAGTCTTTGTTGCATCGGCCCGGGGCATCATTTTTCCTCTTTTTGCTTTGGTTTTCCCAGATAAAATATGAATGGAGGCATTTGTTCTTTGCTTAAATTTATTCAAGTGGGCTGCATGTGAACCTTGAAAGTGTTGGTGCATACTCATAGCATCATTATACTTGCTCGGCTATTTTTGTAATATGTTGTTGTGTCTTCATGGAGACGATCTTCTCGATACTGATGTCGATCTTGTGTTTCATACCACAGAATGCTACGCTCACCTTGGGGCAAATGCGTCAGTACAAGGTTAGTCGCTCTTCTTTGTGATTAACTATTCTGCACTTTGCTTTACTGCTTTAATCAAGAGATAAAATAAGATAATGGATCTAAAATGCAGCTATTGCAGATCAAACAATGTCTCTGATGTTGTTTCATTATTGCAGCTAATGCTTTGGTTATTTCCCATAATGGGGCAAGTGGAGACTACCCTGGATGCACCGACATAGCGTATGCACAAGCCATCGCGGATGGTGCTGATGTTATCGACTGCAATGTTCAGATGTCAAAGGACGGTGTACCCTTTTGCCTAAGCTCCATAGATCTCGTCACTTCCACAACCATTGCCCAATCAGCATTCAGTACACTTGAAACAACGATTTCTCAGCTTCAGAGTAATCCTGGGATTTTTTCTTTCAGCCTCACATGGAGCGAGATTCAGGGTTTGACACGTAAGTTGAAACCATATATTATTGCTGGCTTGAACATACTATGCTTTGATTTTGGATGTGGTACATCACTTGCAATATGTATACCACATACTCGTAGACATAGTTAATCTATTGAGCTACACGATAGACCGGATAGAAGCAGTTGCAAGGCAATGGCGATGCGTTCTTTTTGAGTAGATTGTCTATTTCAACCTGACAATTCAAGAAGTTTGCTAGATATCTTTTAGTCCCCTAGACCTAGTCCATTTGTTGGATATTCTAAATCTGCCGAGTGCTGACTCCAATTGTTTCTGCTTACAAATATATTGATATAGACGGTCATTATCTTACTACTTTGATTGCAGCTGCAATATCAAATCCATATGCAAATTTCCTGTTGTATCGGAATCCCTTATTTAAGAATGCTGGAAAACTTATATCTTTATCCGAGTTTTTGGCTCTGGCTCAAAATGCAACCACAGTTTCTGGCGTGTTGGTCAATATAGAGGTGAGCCAGCAACCTCTTTGCATTACTGCCTATGTTCTTCTTTTGCTATTCTTTATTTATGACATTGAATGGTAAAATGCTTGTTAGTCTTGTGGATGAGACAAGGTATTTTGATAAGGTATTCGATTTTGAAATGATAAAATGCTTGTTTATTCTTGTTTAGTCTTCTTTAGCTATTCTTTATTTTGATAAGGTATTCGATTTTGAAATTATGAGATATTCAATGCTGAATGGTCTTACAATACTAACCAATGCACTCTAACTTCATATTGCCACTGCTTCAGAATGCATTCTACCTAGCCGAAGTGCAGGGCTTGGGCGTCACAGATGCAGTACTGAATGCATTGCAAAAGGCTGGTTATAGTAACAAGACAGCAAAGAAAGTTCTCATTCAGTCCTATGACAGCTCAGTATTGGAAAAATTCAAGGGTAAAAATTACGAGCTCTTATATAACATCAATGGGACTATTAGCGCTATCCTTAATTCTACAGTGGTTGATATCAAAACTTTTGCCAACTCGGTGCTCGTCGGCAAGGATTCTGTAGTTCCTGAAGTGGGTCAATTCACAAGTGGTGCTCCGAATAACGTTGTCCCGATTTTACAATCCTTTGGGCTCAAAGTGTATGTGCAATTATTCCAGAATGAATTTGTCTCTCAAGATTGGGACTTCTTCTCGGATCCCACGGTGGAGCTCAATGAATTTGTTTATGCTTCTGGGGTCAATGGAGTTGTTACAGACTTCCCACAGACAGCTACTTTATACAAAAGTGAGTCCCTTCTCTCGAAGAAGCTTTCCTATGGTTATTGTAGTCGAGAAGCCCAAGCTTTCTCTGAACACTGACCTTTATTTGTATGTGCAGAGAACCGATGCCTGACGATGAGCAGTCCACCAACATTCGCAGGTGCTGTGCCTCCAGGGGGCCTTTTCACTGTAATGAATCCTGTGTTATATCCACCAGCTGAAGCTCCATCTCCAGTCCTCACAATATCAGATGTGTCTGAGCCAGCGCTGAGCCCGGCTACAGATATTGTCCCTGCTCCTGAACCTTCTACTCCATCTGTTCCTGCAGCTCCTGCTCCCAAATCGCGGAACAGTGCCCACTCTTTAGCTGACTCACGCTCAATTTTCTCGCTGTTAACCGTGGTCATTGCAGGTTTGCTTCTGTTCTGATTTCCCCACACCCTATATATGATTCAATCGTTTTGCTTCAGTCATTTGGATGCGGATAGTATGGAATTCTCGCTGGACACGAAAACCAGTTTTTCCGGAGCCGAGACTAGTGTGCGTTTATGTGAGATTGTCATTCATGTGTTGCAACATATTACTATTCTTCCACGGTTGTAGAGATCTTGTGTAGTAGTGCTTAGGAGACAGTATATGTATTCGACCACTGTGTATTCGTTTGGTGCCATTTTTGCACCATGTATTTATATACTCGTACTAATAGCTTTTCCCGCTTTAACATTTGTTGGATATCTTTGATCATCTTGTGAACCCATATCGCTTCTTCTTTTTTTGTTGCATCAGATCCTTTATCATTGACTTATCATCCATGTCTGGAGATTCATTTGTTTTTCATCCAAAGTATGTTTTATGTCATTCTCGAGATGATGTGTGAAAAATCTAAGCCATGTTAGAAAAGCCAATTGACAGCATATCCTATATATTTGGGTTAATTAAAATCGATATGTTTTTGTTTGTCAGTAATCAAGAGTGGATGACATTTGTCGTCGTGGATGTGAATCATGAGATAATAGAAATGATAAATCAAAGTTGGATTAAAAAAACGAGTCATTGTCAGTCATCAATTTTCCTTTTCACATCGTTTGTCCTATTACAAATGTATGATCCCGTTTGTGTGGCAAGGAATAGCCAATTCGATGCTTTAACACGGAGGTTCAACTTTTAATATCGTGGATTGAAAAAATTATATTATAGATTGATAAATATATATAGTTAAATTTTTTGTGTGTATGTTTAAAAAATTTTACACATTAAATCTGACTATATATTTATTAATTTATAATATAATTTTTTTATTTTATAATATAAAAAATCCAACATTCAGTATTTAAAATAACGAATTGACTGTCATTTACAACATGAATTTTTTTTTTTTCAATATATAATATGATCAGTAGGGTTGCATGCAAAGCATAGTTGCTTCTTTTGGCAAATGCCGATTTCATTCTAAAGGAAGCAATTATCTTCCCCACTAAGCAATAGATATGACCGGAACATTGTCATACTAAGCGATTATCTCCATCAAATCAAACAAAAAGAGTTAAATATAATTTCTAAATAGAAAGACAACTGTCCATAAGTAAAACTTTGTAACGCTGTAAGTTGTAACCATAATGCATCTTTTACTAAACATCTTGCTGATGAAAAGTTGCAGCTACATGACACTAAACATATCAAATAATCAAATCCACTCCCACGGCCCGATCCATCACACTACAATTTCTCAGCTTCATAGTAATCTTGGGATTTTTTCTTTCAGCCTTACATGGAGTGAGATTCAGGGATTAACTCGTAAGTTGAAATCATAATTTGATTGCTAACTTGGATAGACTATGCTTTGCTTTTGGATGAGGTACATCACTTGCAATGTGTGATAGTATGTACCTGTAGACATTTTTTTTTTAATGATAATTAAAGATAATGCCCTCCAAAGGGTTACAACGATCTACATGGATTCATAGAATATATGATCGATAGAGCAACATAACAAACACGACACAAACAAAAAGATCTAACTTAAACAACCCCAAGAACTACATGATCGGCACCACAACTCGGCACAACCCCTTCCAATGCAAACTCCAGCAACTGCCAACGTGAGATACACTCCTCGGGCAAGAAACTTTCTAGAATATGCTCCTCAGGCAAAAACCTTTCTTAAGTATGCTCCTCAGGCAATGGCTGACACCAGTGTTGTCAAAATCCCGTCCGGCCCGTCCCGTCCGAAATTTGTCCGGACTCGGCCCGGCCCATTAGGTCTCGGACGGACTTTTCGAAGCCCGGTCCATGGACAAGGGTCGGATCGGACATTGATTTAGACCACTCAATGTCCGGCCCGGCCCGATCCGACCGTGGTCCGGACTTGATCCGGCACG
>JAOVYX010019197.1:0-18876 GCA_035668315.1 Drosera spatulata
GGCTGCTTGCAAGGTTACAGGGAATCTCCAAGGCTAGAGAACAACGAGGAGCAGGATTTGCACTTGAGCTGGAGAAAAATCCAAGGCGGGAGTTCATTGAAATCTTGAGCCAAGAAGAGGTACTGTACTTCTAGAAATCAAGAGCAAAGTGGGTTCGAGATGGGGACAAGAACACAAGATTTTATCACACTTCGTTGTTGATCACTGATAAGAAAAGAACAAAAGATGCTTTTCTTCAGATATTACCTGGGTAGAGCCATGGCCATGGCTGTATATATAAAGCCTTACACTAACAATAATGAGCATCCCTAAAATAAGCCTAGACTATAGCAATCAAATAAATAAAGATATATGCACAGCTTAAATATATACAATCAACCTATGCAAGGACACTATAGTTTAGGAAATTCGCTATTATCCCATTGATGTCCCAATAGCCCTCCTCAAGTTGGAGGGGGTGTGAAAATGGTCAACCCACCTTGCGAACTAGTTTCTGGAACCCAACATGGCCTAATGGTTTGGTAAACACGTCGGCCAGGCTATTGGCAGTGGGAACATGAGCAGTGCGAAGGAGACCTCAAATGATCATTTCACGAATAAAGTGACAATTTAACTCAATGTGCTTGGTTCGTTCATGGAAGATGGGGTTAGGTGCAATATGTTGCGCCGCTAGATTCTCGCCATAAAGTAGGGCAGGTTGTGAATGTTTAATATTGAGGACATCCAAGAGGTCAAGAAACCATTGTATCTCTGCAAAAGCATGGGCCATGGCCCGATACTCAGATTCTGCCGAGGAGCGGGAAACTGTGCTTTGCTTCTTAGAGCGCCAAAAAATGGGACTATCATCAAGTAGGACACAATATCCCATAGTTGAACGTCGAGTGAAGGGACAGCTTGCCAAATCAAAGTCTGCATAGGCATGTAGTTGCAAAGGACTCTTTGCGGATATGAATAACCCATGACCAGGAGTCGACTTAAGATAGCGTAATACGGAGAGCAGGATCAAAATGAGGTTGGCGTGGAGCTTGCATGAATTGGCTAAGAACTTGGACGGAGTAACTGATGTCGGGCCGAGTAAAAGTGAGGTAAAGAAGACGTCCAATGAGACTGACGATATATGGAAGGATGTCGTAATAATGCTCCATGGTCTATGTGTAACTTTAAGTGTTGCTCCATCGGTGAGTATGCAGGTCGGCAGGCTGTCATCCCAACATCTGATAGTATGTCCAATGTATATTTTCTCTGGCACAGAAAAATGCCTTGATCTGATTTAGCAACTTCAACTCCGAGGAAGTATCCAAGGTCGCCCAGGTCTTTTACTTGAAATGCATGGTGCAGTAATTGTTAAAAAAACTTTGATTCCTGCAAAGTCATCACCAGTAATTAAAAGATCGTCAACATATACAAGGACAAAGAAATTACCTGAGGGACTGAGTTTGGTAAACAGAGAATGGTCGACAGCGGTCAAGGTGTATCCGGCCTTGTTTAATGTCATAGACAGCTTCAAATACCAGTTTCGACTCGCTTGTTTCGAACCATAAAGGGATTTGTGTGGAAGACAAACTCGACGATCCCCTTTTTTGCAATATCCAGGTGGAAGGGCCATATAGATATCTTCATGAAGGTCTTCATGAAGGAATGCTGTTGACGGTACGGCGATGGTGCCTTAAAATCAAACCGCATAGTTTGTCCATGTCTTTTCCGTGTTCTGCCCGCGTGGAGTTTCCCGCGTGGCTCTGCGCGTGATGCTCCTTATAAAAGGAAGAAGATGATTGATGGTGAGAAAGACAAAGGAGCAAAGAGAGCCGCAGAGGAGAGGAAGAAGGAGAGGCATAGAAAGAGAGTGGTGAGGTTTTCTTTTAGTGGCAGAGAGAAAGGAGTGGAAAAAGATAAGGTGAAGCACTGTTCACACACAAAAACACATTGAGGGTTTAAGGAATTTGTTTTAAAGATTATAATCTATATCCCTTATTGTGAGATTCTCAATATTTTGAGTGTAACTCCTTTTGTGTTTTCTCATTTGGTTAGTGGATTCTTCGTCGTCGGCGACCGCCCGTGGTTTTTTCCGAAAGGGTTTCCACGTAAAAAATTTTGTCTCAATTTATTTTTACATACTTGTTATTGTTTATGTTTATAATTAACGGAGCCGTTCGTAACAAATGCATTATTGACATCTAGTTGATGAAGAAACCAAGACTTAATCACGGCAATCGTTAACAGGGTACGAACTGTAGTTAGTTTCGCTACTGGTGCAACGTTTCGTCATAATCACACCCTCGATTTGATTGAATCCTTTTGCGAACCAACGAGCTTTATAACGCTCAACTATACCATCAGATTTAAATTTGACTTTATAAACCAACTTACAACCAATGGGTTTCTTGTTTAACGGTAAGGTAAAAATAGTCCATGTGCCATTCCTCTCTAGAGCTGCCACTTCTGCAAACATGGCATCTCTCCATCGAGGATTTTTAACAGCTTGGGCAAAACTTATGGGCTCACAATGTTTATCAACCAACTAAGAAACGCAGAAACAAAAGATGTGTCAGTGGGTGTCCCTCTCATGGGGCCACACATATACCAAATGCAATTTGCCTTGTTTTTCCTCCTTTGCACCGCCGTGTCTTCTCCTATCTTCTGCACCAAATACATCATGCGGGACGAAAACATTCTTAAGGCAGTGAAACAATGCCTATAAATAGGTACAAGGGGCAGAAACAATATTAACACACTAAATACAAAAAAAAAAAAAGCACCAGAAGAGTTAGAAAAATACTCAGTTTGGGATATTGAGGGGTATCCTCTACGGGTATATTTTTATCCCGTTAGAGAAGAAAAATTAGTGAGAGTTATCCTGATGATTGTAATCTCCTAGCACAGTTTAGGAACGATATTTGTAATCCCTCTTTAGTGGATATTTTGGTATTGCAACGGTCCCGTGGTTTTTTACCCTTTTATTTTTAAGGGGTTTTTCACGTAAAATTTTTGGTGTCGACTCTATTTATTTTGGACTATTTAATTATCCCTTTTTAATTGCACGACGGGGGAAAAGTGCTGGGTAATTTTCGTTGCACCTCATACCGACTTTTTCCAATAGACTGGTATCAGAGTTCTGGTTAATTTAACTAGAGAGCGATCCAACTATTGCGCAAATTAAAATGGAAGACGGAGCCAGCGTTAGTGGCATGATCCGACTGACTTCATCGAACTATTCTATGTGGAAGCCAGAATGGAGGATATCCTTTATTGTAAGGATTTGTACGAACCGATCGTAACCAAGACGAAGCCCGCTGATAAATAGGAGAAAGCTTGGACGTTGCTGCAGCACAAAGTTGTTGGTGTCATCAGACAATATATCGACCAGAGTGTTTTCCACCACGTGGTCAATGACGTCGATGCTTTTGTCCTCTGGGAAAAGCTCGAGGCAATGTATTAGAGGAAGACTGCGATGAATAAACCTTCCATGATGCGGAAGCTAGTGAAGTTGCAGTTCAGAAATGGTCGCAGTGTAGCAGAGTACCTGAATTATTTTCAGGGTATTGTCAATCAATTGACAGGGTTGACAGGTATGGATTTAAAGTTTGATGATGAGATGCAAGCACTATTATTATTAAGTTTCTCACCTGATAGTTGGGAGACACTGGTGGTGTCACTGCGCAATTCGCTCCTGAAGAGAAGCTCGCGATGAACATCATGAAAGACAGTATGCTGAACGAGGAAACCAGGAGAAAGGAGCTTAGTCCGTCCAGCTCATTAGATGCTCATGTAACGGAGCATCGCGGACGAAACAAGGCAAGAACTTTCCGGCAAGACGACAAGTCCAGGGGGAGATCAAAGTCCCAGAATCGGAAGGGCTTCACTTGCTATTATTATGGCAAGCCAGGTCACAAGAAAAACGAATGCAGGAAGTTCAAAAGCGACACCACGCAAGACAAGGTCGTTAAGGGAGAGCAAAATAGCGAGCCAAACACCACTTTCGTTGCAACCATGGATGAACCCTATCTCTTCTCAGATAGTGGTTTCATCTATCTCACTTGTCCAGACTCAGACTGGGTGGTAAATTTTGATACCTCATTTCATCTTACTTCGCATATTAATTTCTTGTCATCTTACAAAAATGGTGACTATGGTTTTGTGTGAATGAAAAATAATGAGACATCTAGAATTATGGGTGTTGGAGATATTTGGTTGCAAACCGATGCAGGTTCTAGGTTATTATTGAAGGATGTCAGACATGTGCCCGACATTCAACTGAACCTGATTTCAGTTGGGATGCTTGATGATGAAGGTTACATTTCTCATTTCTCTGATGGGAAAATGAAGCTCTCGAAGGATTCTTTGTTAATTGTTAAGGGCAAGAAGCAAAGAACGTTATACTCGATGCAAGCAAAGCTAATCAAAGGAGATGCAGATGATGTTCAGAGGTCCTCCTCAATCGAGCCCTGGCATAAGAGGCTCGGTCATATCAGTGAGAAGAACTTGCGGATTCTTGCACGAAAGCAACTCTTACCTGACGTGAAAGGTATTCTTCTTAAATCGTGTGTTGACTGCATTGCTGAAAAACAACACAAAGTATCATTTCTTTCTTCCCCTGCACATAGAAGAAATATTATACTTGATCTTGTGCATACAGATGTCTGATCTATGACAGAAAGATCTCTATGTGGTGCATACTATTTTGTCACTTTCACATATGACCATTCTAGAAAGGTTTGGGTCTGTGCCTTGAAAACTAAAGATCAGATACTAGATATGTTCAAGGAGTTTCATGCCAGGGACAAACTGGAAGGAAGCTCAAGTGTGTCAGAGCAGACAACGGTGGTGAGTACAGAGGTCCGTTTGAGGAATACTACAGGAAACACGGCATCAGGCTTGAGAAGACGACTCGCAAAACACCTTAACAGAATGAAGTCGCAGAGAGAATGAACAGAACTATCTCAGAAAAGATCCGCTCTATGCTCTCTCATGCGAAACTCCCTAAACCGTTTGGGGGGGAGGCACTGCTGACAACTGCTTACTTGATCAACCATTCTCCTTCAAGTCCTTTGAATGGTGATATTCCAGAAAGGATTTAGAGAGGAAAAAACGTGTCCTATCAGTATTTGAAGGTGTTTGGATGCAGAGCGATTGTGCACATCCCTAAGGATGAACGCTCTAAGCTTGATGGTAAGAGAAAACAGTGTATATTTCTTGGCTATCCTAGTAAAGAATTTGGTTTCAGGTTATGGGATCCAATAGCCAGGAAGATCATCCGAAGTAGAGATGTTATCTTCTTCGAAGATCAGACCATTGAGGACATTGAGAAGCTAGGGAAGTCCAGAACCCCAGAAGATGTCCCAATGAACTTGGATCCACTTCCTCCTGCAGCACCGGAAGGCCATGAGGGAGATATACAGGATGATCTCGGTGATGAAGAAGCTGATGTTGATATTGATGGCCCAGAACCATTAGAGCCACAGGAAGAACCAGCTCCAGCACAACAAGGTACGCGACACTCTACGAGAGAACACAGACCATCTATCAGATATTCTGACACAGAGTATGTGATAGTGATTGATGGGGGAGAACCAGAGAGATACAGGAAAGCCATGTCAGATCCACATAGCGATCGTTGGTCGTAACCCATGCAAGAAGAGATGCAATGCTTGCATGAGAACCACACATTCGAGCTGGTGAAATTGCCTAGGGGCTAGCGCGCGCTAAAGAACCGATGGGTCAATCGCTTGAAGACTGAAGACAAAAGCTCACGACCACGTTATAAGGCTCGATTGGTTGTGAAAGGGTTCAGTCAAAAGAAAGGTATTGACTTTGATGAAATTTTCTTCCTAGTTGTTAAAATATCTTCTATCAGAGTTGTGCTAAGATTAGCAGCCAACATGGATCTCGAGATCGAGCAACTTGATATGAAGGCAGCCTTCCTTCACGGTGACTTAGAGGAGGAAATATACATGGAGCAGCCTGAAGGGTTTTAGGTCGAAGGGTTTGCAGATTGAAGAAGAGCTTATATGGTTTGAAACAAACACCTCGATAGTGGTACCGTAAGTTTGAGTCCTTTCACAATTCGATGTAAGATCTGAACATATCCGTTGACAGCTTTCTTTGCCCCGGTTCTAAATATGGGGTCACAAAGCCAAAACAAAAGAAGTGATTTTAACCCTTATAAAAAGAAAACGAATTCTTAAAACCCTTTCACGCTCATGTCACACCGAGTTACTACAGAAGAAACAATTGCAACATCTGAGCCACTTTCTCATAATTCTTGCGTCTTCATTCAGAAGTTCGTCGATGGTAACTTCATTATCCTTCTGCTTTATGTTGATGATATGTTGATTGCCGACCAGGATACTAAAAAGATTGCTGCTTTGAAGAAAACTCTTAGTAAATCCTTTGCGATGAAGGATTTGGGTCCCGTTAGGCAGATCCTTGGAATGCAGATCTTCCGTGATAGAAAGAACAGGAAGTTATGGCTATCGCAGGAACGATACATCGAGAAGGTATTAGAAATGTTCAACATGAACAACTCCAAACCAGTTAATACTCCACTTGCAGGTCACTTCAAGTTAACAATAAAACAGTGCCCCTCAAGTGAAACAGAGAAGCAGAAGATGCAGAACATTTCGTATGCTTCAGTTATTGCCAGCTTGATGTATGCTATGATATGTACTAGAGCAGATATTACCTATGCAGTTGGAGTTATGAACAGATTCCTTTTTAATCCAGGAAAAGAGCATTGGGCAGCAGTTAAATAGATTTTGAGATATCTTAGAGGTACGTCTAAGTTATGTCTATGCTACGGTGAAAACTTGTATTAGATGGTTATACAGATACAGATATGGTCGGAAACGTTGATTCTCGGAAGTCTATCCCGGGTTATATGACAAGCTTCGCTAGAGGAGCAGTGTCATGGTAGTCAAAATTACAGAAATGTGTTGCTTTGTCCACTATAGAGATAGAGTATATTGCAGTCACTGAAGCTAGTAAGGAATTGCTATGGATGAAGAACTTCTTGCTAGAGTTAGGATTACAACAGGACAGGTATAGACTCTATTGTGATAATCAGAATGCTATTCATCTTGTCAGGAATCCGACCTTTCATTCGAGGTCAAAGCACATCGATGTGAGATATCATTGGATACGTGATGTACTGGATCGAAAGCGATTTCAACTTGAAAAGATCCATACTGACGGCAACAGGTCAGATATGATGACAAAGACCTTACTCATGGAAAAGTTTGATTTCTGCAGACAACAAACGGGTATAGCGATGGTCCCCATCGTTCGGGAGGGGGAGAATTATCAGTGGGTGTCCCTCTCATGGGGGCCACACATACACCAAATGCAATTTGCCTTGTTTTTCCTCCTCTGCGCCGCCGTGTTTTCTCCTATCTTCTACAGCAAATACATCATGCGGGACGAAAACATTCTTAAGGCGGTGAAACAACGCCTATAAATAGGCACAAGTGGCAGAAACAATATTAACACACTAAACACACACACACACAAAAAAAAAAAGCACCAAAAGAGTTAAAAAAATATCCAGTTTTGAATATTGAGCGATATTCTTTACGGGTATATTTTTTTTCCGTTAGAGAAGAAAAATTAATGAGGGTTATCCTGATGATGGTAATCCCCTACCACAGTCTAGGGACGATTTTGGTATCGTAACGGTCCTGTGATTTTTTACCCTTTTACTTTTAAGGGGTTTTCTACGTAAAATTTTTGGTGTCGACTCTATTTATTTTGAGTTATTTAATTATTCCTTTTTAATTACACGACGGGGGAAAAGTGCTGAACAATTTTCGTTACACCTCACACTGACTTTTCCCAACAAAATGATACCTGACTGTATGATAAATAGTTAGAGATAGGATGAGCAGTCCCTGTAACAAGGTCAGAGTTGGAAGTGGAACCTGTGACGGCCATATTACAATGATAATCCTTGAGATAGTTGGGCGGACAACGAATGCATGGCGATAAATCATGTGGAGTAGATGTATGAGGAGAAAAGGAGAAGTAGGGGAGTCTTGAAGTGTAGGAGCAGCGGAGGGAGTAGACAAGTGTGATGAGGTATGAATATCAAGATCAAATGGTGTACCAAAAATAGGCAACATGGGGGGTGAAGAATTCTCTGGGCATGATATATCCCTAAGGCGAAAGACAGTCTCATGAAAACTAACGTCACGAGAGGTATACACTACTTTGGTTTCAAGATCATAGACTCGATATCCCTTCTGTCCAAATGGATGTCCTACAAAAATTCCTGGTTTAGATCTAGTGTCAAACTTATGACGATTAGGAGAATGATTATGAGCAAATACAAGATAACCAAAAACTCCTAAATCCTTGTAAGATGGTTTTGTGTGAAAAAGCATTTCATGGGGTGTCTTTCCAGAAAGCGTAGGAGTAGGAATTTTGTTAATAGGATAAGCAGCATGTAGAACAGATTCTCCCCAAAAGCATAGAGGTAGGTGACTTTGAAAACGAAGGGCACGAGAAACTTCAAGCAAGTGGCAGTGTTTGTGTTCAACAACTTCGTTTTGTTGTGCAGTGCCAACACAACTAGTTTGATCAACTATGCCAAGGCTGCCAAAAGTAGCCTGAAGACCTTTATCCAAGAATTCTATGCCTTTATCACTGTGAATAATCTTTACCTTAGAGTTGTATTGTGTATTTGTAAGAGTAAGGAAATTAGTTAAGAGATTTTTGGGTTCTGATTTAAGTTTCATTAAGTAGAGCCAAGTGCATCGAGTAAAGTCATCAACGATTGTCAAAAAATAACAGGAACCAGTTAAACTAAATACGTTAAATGGACCCGAAATATTGCAATGTATTAATTCAAAAGGAGAGGTCGTACAAGTATTACTAGTGATGGAAAAAGAAGATCGTGTATGCTTCGCCTTAAGACAGATAGTGCAGACATCAGAGGAAGTTAACGGTATGACAGAATGATCCATTTGAGCAATTTGTTGTAACCTAGATGGCAATGGATGACCCTCCAATGCCAAATGTTGAAAGAAGAGGATCGAGTGGAAGAGAGGCTTGTAGGTCGATCAAGGTAATATAGGCCATCACGTACATGTCCCCGTCCAATCATTTTCCTCGTTGACAGGTCCTGAAAGATGCAAGAGTCGGGAAAAAATGTTGCTGAGCAATTTAATGATCTTTTTACCTGGGGAACAAACATTAAGTTAATTTGAAAGACGGAACATGTAACACATTATCAAGCTGGAGATCAGAAGTGAATTTTTGTGAACCAATGTGAGTGATTGGAGCGTGAGATCCATCAGGTAATTGAAATGTAAGTGAGTAAGAAATTTGTTTAACAGGACTAAGGGAATCAGATTGATAACAAATATGCTCATTCGCACCCGAGTCTATGACCCATTCATTTATTGAGGAGTGCTACCTTGCTGGATGATGGAGAGGATTTGAGCATATTGAGCTGGTGAGAGCGCAGAGTTACCATGACTTGTCGATGTTGTTTGATGAAAAATATCTGTTGGTCCACTGGTCTGAAAACTTTTAGGATGAGAAGTGTTATTGTTCCCTTTCTTCGGTGGATATCCGTGAAGCTTATAAAAATAGCGACGGATGACCATCTCGATTGCAATAATCACAGTGAGCAGCAGTTGTTCCCTTTTGATTAGTGTGCCCATCCACATCACAATGGTCACAACGGGGACGGTTCTTTTGACTTCGCTGGGAAGAGGAAGATGTGCCAGCTCCTTTGGATAAGAATGCGGAAAGTTTCCGCCTTTCAGAATAGCAAGAATTGATCTCCTTTTGCTTTTCCTCTTGTAAGGCCAAAGCATAAATTTTTCCAACAGCAGGAAGAGGATCTTGTAGAAGTAGTTGACTCCTGAATAGGCGAACGAGTCATTAAGACCTAGAAGAAACTTCATGCTCTGATCTTGCTGTAAGAAAGCAAGTAACTCCTTTAATGCACCACAATTGCATTGTGGCAAAGTAGTGTATGAGGATAATTCATCCCAGAGAATCTTGAGCTTGGTGAAATAGACAGCTACTGAAAGCTTATCTTGCTTTAAGTCAACAATAGCTTGTTTGATCTGATAAAGTTTGGTAGTATTAGGTTGAGAGAAGCGGGTCTGCAAATCGAGCCAAATATCAGAAGCAGACTCCGCATATATGACGCTAGCTGCAAGATTAGGAGTGATGGAGTGTAAGAGCCACGATGTAACCATGTCGTTGAGTCGGACCCATTGTCCACAGTCAGCTGATGGAGCGAAAATCGTTCCATCAACAAAACCCAACTTATTCTTTGCTCTCAATGCCATCTTCATTGCATGAACCCAAGTGGCATATTTATCGCCATTTAGAGGCGGAGAAACTAGGACTGTAGTAGGACTATCCGAGTGATGAAGAGAGTAAGGATTTTCAAACGGGTCATTTGGTTGTGGGACTGTTGGGGTTGTGGAATATGTTTGAGTTGTAGGATTTGTAGTTCGTGCCATGAAAAAAAAAAACCGAATGCTCTGATACCATGATAAGAAAAGAACAAAAGACACTTTTCTTCATATATTACACGGGTAGAGCCATGGCCGTATATATAAAAGCCTTACACTAACCATAATGAGCAAACCTATAATAAGCATAGACTATAGTAATCAAATAAATAAGGATATATGAACAACTAAAATATACACAATCAACCTATGCAAGTGACGTCGATTTTTTAGATATATTGTTAAAATTTGACGTTGATTTTTTAGATTCTGTATACCCAATCCTTATTGTGTAGAAAATAAGGTGAGAGAGAAACTAGGATTTTCAGAGCAATACACAAGAGAGAACGATCTCAAAAGAAAATCTCTTTTTTCTTCCCCTTGAGGGTTTTTTCCACGTAAATCTGGTGTCGTTTTTCGTTCCTGTTATGTATTAATTGTGCTTGTTAATCGATCGATTGCCTGCTGAATTACAATTCTGAGATTGTCTCGAGATTCAAATCGCAACAACAAGAAAACTAAAATCATCATAGTTTAGGAAATTCGCTATTATCCAATTGATGTCCCAATACAGACGACGTAGAAACAGAGTAAGCATGCTGCAACTGGATGATGGCACTTGGGTTGATAATGCTGATGAGCTCAAAGAATTAGCACGTTCCTACTTTAAGCAACTTTATTCTTCAAAAGCTGTACATGAAGTTGGAAACTTTGGGCAGGGAGGTTTCCCTGCTCTGCCAACTGATGCAGTAAGCTCACTGCAGCGAGAAGTATCTGCAAGAGAAGTGAAAAACGCTTTGTTCTCAATTGGTCCGATGAAGGACCCGGGTATCGCTGGTTTTAATGCATCCTTTTATCAGCGGTGTTGGCCAATTATTTCTCAGTCATTCCTATTATGTACCAAATCTATTTTTAATACATGCTCTATTCCGGAAAAGCTCGGTGATGTGCTTATTTCTCTGATTCCTGAAGTGGAGGCACCGGTTTCAATTAAGAATTTCCAGCCTATTAGCTTATGCAACATGGCATATAAAGTGGTGACGAAGATCATTGTTAATAGGCTCAAGCCCTATCTTCCATCGCTTATTGCTCCGAACCAAAGCAGCTTCATCCCGGGAAGACAAATAGTTGATAATATCGTTCTAATGCAAGAAGTTTTTCACTCAATGTGGCGACTCATAGGCAAGCGAGGAATAGCTGCACCCAAGCTGGACTTTGAAAAGGCCTATGATCGTCTTGAGTGGGCTTTCATCAGTGATACTCTTGAAGAAGTGGGTATTCCTTCAGATCTAACTAAACTCAATATGCAGTGATTAATTGCGAGAATATGACAGTTCTTTGGAATGGAGGATTGACACCGAGCTACAAACCATCCAGAGGTATTCGACAGGGAGATCCCTTTTCACCCTACATCTTTGTTCTATGCATGGAGCGATTGGGTCATCGTATCTCTAAAGTTGTGATGGACGGGTCATGGGCTCCTGTTCGCCTAAGGCGAAATGGTCCGACCTTGTCGCACTTATTTTTTGCATACGATTTGGTTCTCATGGGCGATGCAACTCCAAACCAGATCGAACTAATGAGCACATGTGTCTATGAATTCTGCTCGCAATCAGGTCAACGGGTTAATTATGCTAAGTCTCGCCTAGCATGCTCCTGTAATGTCTCAGATTCCATTGTTAATGAGCTTAGCGCGGCAATTGGAGTACCATGGGACCGTGATTTGGGGATTCAAGTGGTACAAGGACGTGTTGGCCATAGTCACTACAGTGGTTTATTGGAGAAAATAAATAAACTGTTGGGACCTATCAAGTATGCTGAAATGTAGATTGAAACAAACAATATAATCAACACAACAAGTTCAAAGAAATTCATACGGATTTTTAACGTGAAAAACCCGCGAGGGTAAAAAATCACGGAACCTTTATCAGAATCCACCCAAACTTTCACTAATCAACATGTTAATGAGTACACACTGATCTCCTCCTCTACCACACGTAGAGGGCGACAAACATCAAGATCAAAGCAAGCCTTCGCAAACAACACAATCTCATCAACACTAGGAGGAAACAGAACCAATCTCACCAATACTAGTCCACTGATCAGCCACCGGAAACCTGTCGGAATCAGCCCTTTCCAAACTCGGATCAACCTGAAATTTGAGAAACTAGTAGACGACACCAAGCTCTACAACATATCTGAAAATCAGATTAATCGGACAAGATTTGACCCCCCAAACAGTCAACGGACTAAACCTATCTTGAGAGCACCAAACCAAAATCTGCTCCGACTTTCTGCGAAATACAGCCCTGAAACTAACCTTCCGGACCTCGGAATGAGCTCAAACCAGTGGGAGGACGAAGCTAACACATAGGGATTTGTGTTACTAAAGTTTACCCCTTCAAACAATCTGTTGAAGTGATCCAAATTGAGAACTCCGAATTTGATTTTTGTGTTTGTGTGTTCTTGGTCTCTCTTGATTTCTTACTCACCTTCCAACTGCGGCTCTTGATTCATCTCATAGAAAACGAAGAAGTTTGCAAGAAAACTAGGGTGAATCCTATTTGGGCTTGGGTTTGTATAATGTATGGGTCGGACCCAACATAAACGACTTGTAGGCTGGCAATCCAAGTAACTTGCTTTTGTAGGAAGAATTAGTTTGGTTCATTCCATGCTTAGCTCTACACCGTTATTCATGATGCAGACCTCCCTTCTTCCACAATCAGTGTGTGAAGTTAGTGATAAGAAATGCAGAGATTTTCTTTGGACGGAGCAGCAACGCAAAGTTCATGCAGTCGGATGGTCAACTATTTGTTTAAGCAAGTCAATGGGCGGTTTGGGTCTTCGAAAAGCCAGAGAGCTCAACCTACCTGCCCTGGCGAAACTAAGCTGATGATTATCCACTGAAAAAGATGCCTTTTGGTATTCGATGTTTCAAACATAAATATGACATTACAGACACAATACCAGCTAATTTACCTATGGGCTCAAACACAGGGAAGGGTCCATGTAAAGGATGGCACATTATTCAACGACTCCTCCAACACACGATTGGAGATGGACGCAACACTAGGTTCTGGTTCGACCCTTGGATTATGCCGGTTCCTCTACTTAAAATTGCTATTGGTGACATCAATGAACAATTAATAAATTGCAGAGGTAGCGACCTATGGGATTCTCAAAGAGGATGGCGTTGGGACTCATTTGCATCTCTTTTGCCTTGTGAGACACCAAATCGTATTGCCACTGTTCGTGTATGGAGTAGTCTTGGAATCCACATAGATTGGGCTTATGAGAAGGCAATTGACGCTCAGCCTGCTGCCTTGAGCACAACCTTTGACTTTAGTCACAGTTCGCAACGCCACAACCTTTGACTTTAGTCTCATTTGGAAGGTACCCACATCGCAACGTGTTCGATGTTTCATCTGGCTTGCAGCCCACCAATGTATTAGGACTATGAGTCGATGCGAGCGGCTTGGTTTCACTTCTGTTGATGCCCAGTTTGTGGTGAGCCAAGTGAAGATACCCTCCATTTACTTCGTGATTGCCGAGATGTTCAGGTAATTTGGAGAGCCTTGTTGCAAGGCCATGTTGTTGATTCTTTCTTTAATGTGTCATTTGCAGCTTGGCTTAGTACCAATCTGAAAGATGCTACCATTGTGAATGGATGCGTAGAGCGATGGTCCTTGTTTGCCATCTTGCTACGCTGGTTTTGGAATTGGCGCAACTCAATGGTTTTCGAGCCGTCTGTGAAGCTGCCAATGAATAAAGAAAGGAACTTTACAAGACAGTCGGTGGAGTTATACGGACCAGCCATGGACGTTGGATTGATGGATTTGCTGCATATTTAGGTTGCTGTCATGCTATGGAAGCAGAGCTACATGTGGTTTCTATCGGACTGTAATATGCGTGGAACTTGGGTTATCGTCAAGTGCTTCTTCAATTTGACTCGTTGGCTGCTACGTTATTATTGAAGCAAACCCCACCGCTTTCACACCCGTAATACCAACTTATTTGTTAGTGTCTTCAGTTGCTATGCAAGGAATGGGAAGTTCGTGTTCAGCATACATACAGGGAAGATAATAGGACAGCTGATTGTATGGTTTCTTTTGCTTTATGTTTTCTTATTGGTTGTTAGTTTTTTCAGCAGGCCTCCTGATGGCATTCATTTTGTAATCTTTATAGAGTATTTGGGTGTTTTTTCACCTGGTGTATCTATCAATAAATATCATTTGGGCCTCGGCGCCTTTATTTTTATCCAAAAAATAAGAAAAAAAATTTCACATAAGAAAGTGTTATAATTTTTATGGAAGAAAAAAAGTATTAATTGATAAAGATATTATTAAGAAATAAATGATATAGTCACTTGTGGATAAGAGATGGAGAATTCGCACGGACATTGCTGTTACTATTCCTAGCATTGCTTCTGATTCTTGATTTTTGGTTTCTGATTTGACTATTTAAACCAATAACTAAGGGAAGAGGGAATGAGTCATATTATCATGAAAGAAGGTGTGTTGATGTTAAAACGAACGGTTAAGATTAAACAACATAGATGAATGAGTAAAATTAAAACATTGTTATTTTATCTTCATCCTTTATTTGTATTGTTCTAATGTCTACAATTGATAATTAATTGACACATTCTTATGTCATGATACAAACTCCTTAAACCCCTTAAGTAAATATTCTCTCCGTTTCATAAAACATGGAACGGATTTATTGACACGATAATTTATATATGTTGAATTTTATGAGTAATTATATTTATATTTTGTTGGTTTTGTGAGAGAGAGAAGTGAGAAAAAGAAAAGAAGGTGAAAAAATAATGAGATGAGTTGATGCGATATAAAGTAAATGATAGAGATGTTTAGATTTAGGTAGTTTGGTATAAAAAAGTTATCAAATGTGAAAGTTTTACAATTTTTGTGGGACGTCTAGATTAGAAAAAGTGTTGACTTTTTTATACAACAGAGATAGTATTATTTTTTATTTTTTTGTTTATAGAATATTTAATAGGATAATATCCGAGAACTATTATTGAAGGATTTTATTTCCAAAAAGTAACAACAACTAGTTTTCCACAAATTACCCAAATTACTCAAAAAGTAACACCAACTAATTTATCAGGAATACCCACACTATCTTCCACGCTCAAATTACTCAAATCAACCATCCCTACTCCTCTCTCATTGCATTATCCCTAGACGACGACATCAGTTTTTCGCAACACTCCATCATCTTCTCGCACGATTCCAACCACTTCTCCATTCGATTCAAGCTCCAAAATTGAGATATCCAAATACAAGCATCCATTGAACCACTCAAATTATACTTCCATTTCGTTTTCGTAAACAAATTGAAAAAATTAGGATTTTTTCGAACCGACTTAGGTTTCGATTTGGTTTGGATAATAGTAGTCATAATAAATTCTTGAAGAATCAAAAGTCTTTATGCTAATGAATTGGTGTGTTATTCGTCCATTTTGTACAACTCGTGCGTACAAATAAAGAAAGTCTGACTCATTATCTAATACGTCTGTGCAAAAAGGAATTACGTATAGTGCAAAATATATTATATACATCATGTAGTACGCTTGTGAAAAAATTATAAAAAATAACAAATAACAAATAGTATGCATAGTGAAACACGCATCACTCACATTATTTAATACGTATTTGTAAAAGATGTAATATATTTATAGAAAAAAAACACTTCATGTACATCATCTAATACGTCTGTTGGAAAAGAAAAAAGGTCTAGTGAAAACACATCATCATGTACATTATTTTGTTCAGAATTACATAGATATAATACTTGTGGAGCAATACGTATTACTTCATGATTTGGATTAGAATTGTATAAATAAACATCTACCACGTTTCTCCTTACATCTTCGATAAAGGAGAAGGATGATTAAATTATGAGCAAAGAAAATTCAAGTGATGATCGATGATGATAATGATCGAAGATCGATGCTCGATCATGGAACAGATAAAGAAAAGAGAGAGAGAGAGAGAGAGAAAATAGGGAGTAAAAGGCAAATTTAAAAAAAATTGTTTTTTTTTTTGAAATTTATGGATTGGTTGCATTTTATTTTATTAATTACCAATTGGTTCCGATCAAACTAGAGGAGACGAGAGGACGAAGTACTGCTGCCCGAACCTATTCGTAAATAGAAAAGAAAAAAAACCCATTTGTAATTTACTATATTTTTTTTGTACAAGTGATATTTTATAGGAATAAATTTTTTTTGATGATAACTTATCGAAAATAAGTGTCTAAAATGATACTCATGACAATTTTTTTTTTCAATAATCGTTTTATTTATTATGTTCATTCTAATTTTGATTCTGATTTTTTTTTTGATTTTATCATTTGTTTTTAATTTCAGAAAATTACCCAGAAATACAGTTTTGGAAAATTAATTTCAAAAACATACATGCGGGATTTAATTCCCAAAACATACAATTTGAACGTTTCTCTCTCCTCCTCCCACAATCTTATCTTCCTCCTCATTCTCCTCTTCCTCCTACTCCCATTCTCCCTCTCCGACCTCTCCGCCTCCACATCCGCCCTCCTTGCTCTGCGCTCCGTTGTCGTCGGTCGCACCCTCACCCTTTGGTCTCCTTCCGTCGCCTCCGCCGCCATGTCTCCGTGCTTGACAATAATAGTCTCAGATACATGATAAAGCTCAAGGATTCTTCTGATCTGTCGGTCTTCTCAGGTAAGTCATAACCATAAAGATTCTTGCTATAGCCCAGCTCTATTGATCGCTACCCATCTCTGCGGTCCAATGCTTGATAGGTTCATGGGATTTTCAACTGGATTTATATACGAAATGTGGATGGTGGGGGATGCAATGAAGCTGTTCGACGAAATGTCTAAGAGAAACAATGTTGATCAAATATTAAACAATTTTGTTCTAAAAGTTTGTGTTTTTTTGACATTGTTTTTTCTTCATCACTAAAATATTTTTTTGTAGTGCAGCATGTGTGAATAAAAATAGTTTTTTCATTCAGACGTTCTGTTTTTTCCTTTAGGCGTCCTGTTTCGAGATAAAGCGCCTGAGTAAAGTGACGTCCTGTTTGAAAATAGAACGCATGAGTAAAGTGACGCCCTATTTCGAAACTGAGCGTCTGAGTAAAGTGACGTCATGTTTCGAAACATAGCGCCTGAGTTAAGTGACGCTCTGTTCCGACGAGGTGACCAGATTCTGACGAGGTCTCCGACGAGATGGTCGGATTCCGACGACGATGATCAGATATCGGTCAAGAACCGACGGCTTTTTTGGTGACTGTAGGGGTAGGGGTGGAGATGAAAATAAGGTTAGGGATTTAAATGAGATGGATGAATTGTATATTTTTGAAATTTAGATTCCTTGTATATCTTTTTGATATTTTTTTCAAGTTTTTGTAGTTTTTGGAAAAACCCCTTTTAATTTCAATATATAATAATCATATCAAATCACTAGTAATTTCCTTTTTTAGCCTTCATATAATTATTTATCAGAAGCGGACCGACCCGATCAGTCGAACCATGAACCTGTGGCTTGATCGGGTCAATCTAATTTAAAAAAACGGATAAACAATTGATTCGCTCAAACACCGGGTTGAATCGGTTAAACTCGATAAAATCCGGATAAAAAAATCGAAAAAACCCGATCAGTCTAATTGGATCAAAGAAAAGTTCCAAAATTAAAAAAAGATATTTTTTCAATTAATAAAACTAACATATATATATTAGCTTATTTTTAAAAAGAAACATATATATCAAATATATATATTATTAGAAATAAATCAAATAAAATACATATGTTTAAAAAATGTTAAAACTCGATTTACTCAGCGATTGATTGATCCATTAATCAAAGACCTCATCAACCGGATTTATAATTAATCCGGGTACTCACAGCTCCCAAAAAAGGGGTTATACTATTGACAGTGAGCACAGACCACATGCCATGAATTAATTCAAATTTCTTAAGTTTTTGGTTTTGATTTTGAATCGTGAGGTATGTCCACCTTTCACTCATTTCCTTTCAAATTTCGCTAGCGAGGCATCACCTTTGCGCCGCCCAAGGAGAGTCGAAAAACCCTAGCGGAGCTGGTGTCTCTCTCACAACAGGTAGAACCTTTTGAACTTCGAAATCCTTTGACGAGATTTCGCCGTTGCTGGTCGATTCTCTGCTGCAATTTGTTTGTTGTGACTTGGGAGGACTCATTCCAAAAGCTGTTTTAATTATTTGCCTGCCTTTCTGTTTCCAATGTGTAAAATTTGTTGGTTTCGGTTGATTCTGAATTCGCCGGGCTTTGTTGCCGTTGGAACCCAGAAGGTTCTTAAATGTTTCCGGCTTTCGTTGAGTAATTTTTCAGAGAGAGATTTGTGTTTTCTTTTGTCAGTGACTGACTGG